>CAKNXH010061627.1:30447-87515 GCA_932178445.1 Andricus quercusramuli
GATCATTCCCCTGTCCACATCACAGTAGCGTCAGAAGTACGTTAACAGAACTTTTCAATAATCAACGGTTCCATACAAAATTTGATATACGGGGGTTTCTCGGGTCGCTGATCAGGAATCTGAAGTTAAATTTGTTAAATTAAAGATGGGGGATCCAACATGATGGTTGAGATTTCCAAAAATCATCGGAACCATACCAAATTTGGTATACCTGGTTTTTTTAAGATGCTGATCACGAATCCGGAGTCAAATTTGCAAAATTAAGGATGACGGATTTAGTATAGCTGGTCAATAATTTTTAGAATAAAAAAAATATCAGAACATATTACATGAATTCACGAATTTATACTAGTCAAAGCGTGTTTAGAGAACATAGTGGTCAGAGAAGCTTCTGCCTCAAATTCAATGCTGACAGCATGGAAAATTGTAGTTTCTCCTCAAAAATACTGTAATTATCAGCTATAGAAATACAACTAGGAGGCCCGAACCTAACGGAACCTTGTCGAAACCGTGTCCAGACTTTCGTGTGGGGTGGGAAATCGTGGATCGATGTAACTCCACTGATCTATCTTGACTTTGCTAAGACTACAAAATTGTAAGACAGGACATTCTTCAAATTCATTCGCACTTTTGATAATTAATATTGCACCTTGTTGATATGTTTTTTACTACCAGAATATTGCAAAATCTGTAATATTTTTCCAGGTAGTATTATGAAGATAGGTCCAATAGAGATTTTATTCACTTTAGGTGCTTCAGAGAATCTTTTCTTAAGAAACCTCTTAGTCTTTCCATGCTCTTTTTCATTGTATAGTGCATTACATGAAAATTCTTGAATTTCCTATTTGCTCACTTGTAAAGCGATGCTGGAGTTAATATTGTATCGTTTGGTTGTACTTGCAGACTTGCACGTGTAGCTTCGCGTTTCAGGATAGCTCCTACGCCATCACAAACTCCTTTGCCATGCGCGGTTGCATTGAAATGCCAATCAGCTTTAACTCCAAAATCTTCTTCATGATGAATTAGATTGCACATTTGATACTTGTTCTTGTAATGCTGTTTCGCACCATCACTTACATACATGATTCTTTTCGGGTATAGTTTCTTGATCTCAGGAATGACTAACTTTTGCATGACATAGACTGCGGCAGTTTCATGTGTCGTGTAATCGGATGAGAGTACAAAGCTTTTGTGGCAAGACTCTCCTCCGTGATTCTTGTAGTAATCATACCACTGGATGTACTGTGCACTGACTATTATTATAATGAAATGCTTGAGCTGCCTCTTGTGCCACAAAAGCCAAATTTTCTGCAAAATCAGTGTGAATTATCACTGAACCTGGTGACAAGTTATTTTTCAAATTTGTAATAAATTCTGACTGCGTTTTTCAAATAAAATCGTGATTGAGCAACGTATTTAAACGAGTGCAAAACTCGTCAGTAAAGTCTTCAGATGAGAGCCATTCCCTTTTCAGAGTACACCCTAATAGTACTGAACGTTCCGGTACCGTTCCGCGGGCACCTTCGGAACGTGTAAAATGTCCGCCCTTGGGAACGTTCCACTGGGACCTGAAGGGAGCCTTCCATTATTGTTGTTTTTAACAACAGTCATCTGGTAAACCCTAAGATATAGGTGAGAATGGATGCCATTTTTGAGTTTTGAGTACCGCATATACTACACTATAATATGATATCCGTATCATAAATTGACATCGATTTTTTTACCTATCACTTACGGTTTACGCGTTATTTATTTATAACAATAACGTTAATTTATGTTTGGAAAGTTCCGTGCTATTAGAGCACCTATCTGTCGATTCCCAACTACTGAAAATTACTGTTGATATACACTTCTCCTCAAAAATCTTCTTGAGGAAATCACTGAGGTTTTTTTTCTCGACACAGTTGACATTCACGAAGATAACACGCTGGTGATGGATTATCACGCATATTGGATCTGCCATCTTGAATTTCACAGATTTTACTCTGGATTCATAATCAGCAACTTGAAAAACCCCCGCATACCAAATTTTCGTATGGATCCGTTGATTTTTTTTAAGTTCGTCCGCCATATTGGATCCACCATCTTGAATTTCGAATTTTTTCGTTTCGGAATTCGAACCAGTAGCCAGAAAAGCTACTGCATGAATTTTTTCAGAATTTTCTATCGCTATTCTGAATTTTTACACACATGCCAAAGACGCTTTCTATCATTATGGCCGCAATTTTGGTCGGCCATCTTGAAATCATGACATATGCCACTTTACATTCGAAAGCCTATATTTCAAACAAAATTTTGAGTGGTCGTAGTTTACATCCTCTCAATTATCGGGCAGAGGCGGGGGGCGGGGGGGGGGTAAAGTGACGTTAAATGTCACATATATTTAATATAAAAATATAAACTGTTAGCTATCGTCGTTTTTATTTATTAAAAAATTTAATATCTAATATTAAATATTTAAAAGGCTATTGATTTCAATATTCTATTGTTAATGGTTGAAGAGCTCTCTGAAAGGATTCCAGTAGTAATATATTTTATTAAATTATTTTGATACAAAACTATTATTTGTAATATAAAGTATCTTAAGGTTTGTCACTCGAAAAAAGTTTGTAAACTGACATTCGTAGGTCTTGTATAGTTGTACAAACGTGATTTTTTATAATTTGCATTTTTAATTGTCGACGCATTTTCTGTATCTACACGTAGGGACACATACTCTCTATCAAATACACAATTTTCTCCAGTAGCGGAGCCACTAAAAATCGAATTTAAGATCAGTGATAAAGACATGTATTAGATCTCACAAAGCTTTCTATATTCAGGACTTGAATTTGCGTCTCGAAAATAAAACGAACACAAAAAATGTAGACTGGAATCTTGGTTTTTCATAAAATACACAATGTGACGTAAGACTGATAAATGATTTTAAAGATTCGAAAATTGTGTTAATCTGAATATAGAATATAGAGGGGGGAAAAACAGAAAAATTAATAATAATCTTGTCATTTGATGTTCCATACAAAATCATACAGAGCGTGTGACGAAAATTCTTAACGATTTAACACGAGTGGCATACAATTAAAACAATTATCAAAAAATTTATCCAGATATTGTACATTTGAGCGGAGTAAAAATGCTGAAATGAATCGAATCATTTGAGCCGAGCAAAAAAAGCTGTTTAGCATCGCAAAGTATTTAAAAAAAACTTCTTGAAATCAGTTAATTTTATAATTTGAAAAATAAAAATTATAATAATTCTAAAAGAGTATAAGCCAAAACATTACTGAGAATTTTTTTTTAAGTACAGTCTTGTGTAATAAACAACTATACAAAAATTAAAAATCCAACAAATTTATCCAATTAAAATTTGTGGAAAATGCGCAAAAATTGTTGTTTTTTTTCAATAAAGTGGCATCTAAAGGTCTGTCCAATTAAAACAAGGTTGACTGTTCCCAAGTTGAGAGAATTGAAATTAAAATTAGCACTTTATGCAAGTGAGCCCCGGGTGTAAAAAATGCCACATAGTTTACCTAAGTGGCTAAACTTTTCTTGCATTTTTTTAACTCTGAAAACATAGAAGGACACAACACAGAGATTTTGTGAAAATTTCAGATTTTTTTGTTATTTCGTTTATGAAGGGCAGCCCTCAAAGTATGAAAGAATAGAGGACCGAAAGATTAGACACTTTCAACCCGCTTTCAAGTGGAATGGCTTTTCAACTGGCTTGTGTCGGTTCTTCGTATGGATAGCTCATTGTATAAATTTACCGTGATAGTACCTTAATGCGATGACGTATCTTGTTTATTTAACATAGAAATTTCATAAATCGCAAAGATTTTAAGTTATATTTAACTCTGAGACATGATGTGTATAAAATAGGGGTCTCTGTTCATTACTAAGAACTATATATACACAAATTTCTTTTATAATTTTTTAGCCAATAGATACGATTTTTGGAATTTTAATTCAAAAAAGCAGAAGACATTAACTGATTTCAACATTTTTATTTATTTCAAATGCCAAACCACAATTTTTTTTGCTGGGCTTAAAAGATTTGATTAATTTCAGTATTTTCACTCCGCGCTATTGTAATATACTTATTTCTTCTAGTTGTACATTTGCATCGTACCTTAAAATTCATTAAAAACTAGTCTACTCTCAACAAAAATCATCCAAAGTGTACATTTTTATTTACCACTCCCCAATGAAAAATTGTGCAGAAATATATAGACATATGATTACTAACACCATGAAAAGTAGAAAAGTTCAGGTAAGAAAACAGAACGTGTTTCAAATCGTTCAAGAAAGATATTTTGTATATACACACATACCATACACATTGCACACACGATATAAATAGTCGCTTATAATTTATAAAGTTTTAACTTACAACTAATGTATCACAAACAGTTTCGCTAAAATAAGTCGTTGAATCGTTGCGAGATTACAGCAATTTCATATATAACAGGTTAAACAACCACCACAGGGTCCAACTGGGAGCAACTTCCATCAATGAAAATGACACCGGCTCCCAGTAGAACTGCGGTATATCACACCCATGGCCACGTCTCACGGCCGCGATATATATATATATAGCATATTTTTAAAACTAGACAAACTAGTTTCATTAACAGCGTAAAATCCAACTTTTCATTATGTCAACCTGTCACTGTATTTTCATTATATTATGCAAAACAGTATGCATATTTCGTAAATCCTTTCACTATTTAATAAAACAATAATGAATCATAACATGTATCATGTATTTACAAAATTAAATCTAACAATTTATTCATTTTCTTTTTACTTCTTTAAAGATGAATGTTTAAAACGAATCAGTTCGACCAATAAATTAAAATATTACGATAGATAAAATAATTTTTTTCCGTGAATAAATTAAATAAATTATATGATATTTTAGCAAAATTTATACTAAAGCAAATCTATGCACTGGCACTTCCATCTTATTATTTAACAAAAATTTGTACACAAAGTATATTTTTGCAATCCAAATGTGGCAGTATCGTGAAGAATCTGATAAAAAATACCTTTTATTCCAATATTCTACTTTTAAATCTTGCATATCTTAGCTTACAACAAATTCGGTGCCTATTTACATATTTTAAAACTCAATCGAAGTCATTCCAATATTATTAAATTATCCTCTAATTTAAGGTTATTGTTGCGCTACACTTTTGTAGAATTGTTTATGAGAGCAAAGAACAATTTAATCTCTCAGTCGCAGGTAAAATTAATAAATAAATTATTTTTGAAATGAAATAATATAATTACTTCTCAATTTTAAGGTGTTATCTTATATTTTGTGTGATGCAACAACTACCTTAAGTTTAAAAAAATCTTGAATCCCTGAATATGAAGAAACATTTTCTAAATTTAAGACATTTCATAATTATTTTTGCAAAATGGATCTCTTCACGAAATACTAATGTAAATAACAATGTTTTTACCTTAACTCGAAGGTGGTAATGCCCAAACAATTGGTTCTTCGACTTTTTTTCGTCTATCGTCCGGCTTCTTTCTTTGGTTCCTGAACCTCATTCTATTTGGACTCCAATCAACTGTGTTCTGCATTCTCCAGGTCTGTGTAGGTCGTACCTCTTCGCTTTGAATTGTACTATTATACTGTTCATCAACTTCATATGCAAATTCATACTCTGCATTATAATATGTCTTAAGAGTAGGTTCAAAACGAAACTTCTGCATTGCACACCACACGTGCGATAATAAACTGGGGAACCGGGTCAGCCAGTATTCTGTGAATTTTTCGGGAATTTCTCCCAAGCTGGACTGCGCCTCTGGAGTCAATTCTCTGTAGTGATGTTTCTGAAAAAATGAGGTAAATCTTATGAATAGAATAAAAGGTTCTTTTAATTTTTCATTGGTTCCTATTGTAATATCGACGCGTCCAAATAATAAGGCTGTACCTCGGAGAGTCCGGAATAAAAGGCATTTAACTTGTAGAGAAAACTTTTATGCCCATATAATTTCAATCCTCGTATAGGCTAGAAGGCTTTTAAAAAAATCGAAACAGGCGCATAAAATTACAAAAGGCCTATGAAATATTTCGAAAAAGTTGAAAAATATTCGCATGGATTTTGTAAAGATGTTGCAAAAAAAACATCATCAAACACTCAAACATCAACAAATGTATTTCTTTAGGAATACAGAGTACAAGTTCCACATAAAGAACACCAATTGTTAATATTTTTCATTTTTAAGGAAAAAAATTAAATGAACCGCTATACGTATCTACAGATATAGATGAAATCATAAAATATAAACAATATTTAGTAAAATAAACTTGTTAATTTCTAACATAAGACTCTATGGAATTGCAAGTCGTATTTGTACAAATGAAGTAAACGTTTTATGGCATGACAAATTTAATAAAACAGTATTGCGAAAAAAAACATACAATGATGTTCATAATATTGCATTCTACGGAGGTACTTTGAATTTAAAAGATTTTTTTTATTTTAAATTTTACTTCGAAAGACGCATGGTAGCCCTAATGAAATTATAGTAATTAAACTCTTAATATGAACAATTTTCAAAGAGAAAGGAAACAATATAAAAAATCTAAGACTTTCAGATTGAAGTTTATTCTCAATTTTCAAAATCTGATTCGATGAATTACAAATTGGAATTCTGTTCATTCCTTGAAATTTAATTTGATATAAATATCAAGGATTAATATAATGGAAGATGTTATTTTGTCGACCAGGGTAATTAATTAATTTTCTGATGTTAAATTTTGTCAATCTACTGGTCAAATAATTTTCTGGCGAAACGAGAAAAAATCTGCCTCAGTCCGGATTTGAACCGGGAATGTCACTATCCATGAGTGGAGCGTTAACCAATTACGCCACCGAGGCCGACGCAGATAATTTCTCGTTTCTCCTATATTCACAGGATGGCGCAAATCTGCGTCTAATTAACCTGTGAATTTCTAGTGGCTCATTCTAATCTGAATAAATTTCACCAAATCTGAATAATTTAATGAAAGATGTTATTTTATCGACCAGGGTAATTAATTACTTAATTTTCTCTAATTAAGTAATTAATTTTTTTCTCGTTTCACCAGGAAATTATTTGACTAGTAGATGCCGAAGGCCATGGGTTTTCCAGTCGTCCTGCGAACACTGAATTCCTCGCATGAAGACGTGTGTAAGCCTGCGAGTGATGTAAGATATTTTATTCGAAAACACCATGTTATGAGCCTGTAGAGTCCCCAGAAAATTGAGCGTTGGATAGCCCTTTACTGAAATGGTGCGAGAACGTCCTATGCGGTGAATGTTTTTTGATAGTGATGATGATCACCGTCCGAACGATTGGTATGGGAGTCAGTTGTTTTGGTTGTGACTGGTAATCTCGTATAGCGCGAAATTTTCAAGGGGGATCGGTGCGAGGTAAAGTTTGATATACGTATATGTCTATAGTAAATTAATGAAATAGATTGTGACTTATTCAGTGGCCATTTGTAGAACTAATTAACTGACTGTGTGGTGGCGTTTGGAAAAAATTGGCTGAATGCTCATCAGCATTTGAAGATTCTCAGACCTCAAAACTTCGATTAAAACGAAGAAAATGTTATTAAATACTCAAATTCTTAACAGAACGAAATCCACCATGGAAAATCAGCTTGGATATAGATATTTGCAAAGTAAGGAGCCAATTGGGTCGATTTACTCAATATAAAAAAGGAAATAGAACCAGAAAGCTGATACGCCATGTTACTAAAATCATCACACTTGTAACATCGAGACATTTACACCAGCAATATTAGATGATATTATAGACTTCTAATGACAGAGACTTGATGTTCTTAGAGCAATACTGCATCGGTACAATAAGAGTAGTTCAAGAAGACAGCAAAATCGAACATTTCATATAGATTGAAGAAGTTTCTATAATGAACTGAGTGTAAATCCAAATAAACAGCAAGTCATAGAAGTTCCTTAATTTGAAGACATGGCTGACTGCTGGTCGGGTGTTTGGGGACAAACAAACAGAAGCAACTTAAGCGCTGCGTAGTTCTAACTAGGGAAAGAAAGAGCAAGCAATAATCGTGTAATGAAGCCTTTGTACTTTTTTTTTTTTTTTTTTTTTTCTTTCTTTTGGAGAGGAGGTGAGAATGCATTTACGCACTGAGTGTGGGACTCGACCTGAAAAACAAAACGGTAATACCCACTAAGCTCACCTCCTGGTTGCGGAAGTGGCTTCTCACAGCCGCTTCTACTTCTCCGGCTTCAGTCGTAGGATCGAGGTCCAAGACCTCGATCTCGGTACGGGGGACGAGCTCGCGCACGATACCCCCCACCCCAACCGCCTCCTTGACAGCAGCCGAAAATTCGGCCCTGCCCTCTGCTCTAGGTCCGAACTCCACAAGGACCCCCTCATTCCTGGTTTGCCTGACACCCTTGATTTTTACACCAAGGGTGTCCGGCTTCACCTTCGACTTGAGGTCCTTGAGGACCTCGGCATAGCTTAGACCCTCGGCTGGTTTGATAAGAACCGCCTCGGGTCGAGCTGTTCTCTTCGTCTTCTTCTCCGCTTGTGGCATCTGTGCTGCTGCTGCAGCACTCTCTCCTCCCTTTTTGGGCGTAGACGTCGCTTTTGCAGCCGCGTTGCGGGTCTTCGCCTTCTTTGACGCCGGTCTGTGTTCGTTTGCCTCGACGGGACTCAGTGTGAGCTCCCGCTCACGCTTACCCAGTTTGGGGGCGGGAGTTTCCTTGGCATCTTCGGTCTGAGTCCCCTTCGCATTGTCTTCCCTCTCCTTTAATGTGATGTTAGTAAGCAGAACTGATTTACCTAAAGTTGCAATCAGATCTCTATACACGCCTTCGTTCTTGTCTGATTTGTCACTCAGTATGTGGATCAGTCGTTCAGCTTCTATTAGACCTTGCTTGATTGGGAGGTCCATGTTCCTCCTCGTGCTGCAAAACTCCTTCATCGTTTGGATGACGCCTTTTAGTTCATCGAACTTAGCGTACACCTCTAAAAGTGATTCCTCCATCATCTCAATGTCCTTTTTCGTCGCCGATGCCTCCCTTACATAAGATTCCTCCGTCACCTCCAAAGGACCACCCACTTCCTCGCTCACGTTTCTGTTAATATTGTATTGCGCCATGTTATTCCCACGATTAGCTAGGGAAATAAAGGTCCACCCCCGCAGAGCCCCGCATGCGAGGGTAAGGTCTGTATACTCTAGAAGGCGACCTGGTATCCTAGAGATACCGTATGGAACACCACACCCCTGGTGCCATGCAGCCTTCGGCACGGTGGATTAACGCCTTAACTTGGAGGTTTTTCCTTCGGGACCATCCCTGGACATTACCTGCGACTGCTTATTGAGTAGTATACCGTATTCAGCAGGAACCCTCGGTACAGGGCCGCAACAGGAAGAGGTCATGGTGTTTTCTCGGTGTGTCCTTCCCCCAGTCTGTTTGGTCCGCGGGGCCTATTTTATTTCAGCCCTACCCTCTGTTTCCAGCGAGCATTCCCCTATCCGCCACCCGGGGACGGCCTTTGTACTAGCATCACAAACTCTGGTACAAGTACCTGACGAGTGTGCCTTCTGTCAGAATGCCATTCTCGTCGCAGTGAGAATATACCTTATCGGCAATTACAGCCGTAAGGCTGTAATTGCAGTATTAATTGTATTAATTGTAATTGTTTTTTTAGACAACATATACGTGTCAACGATATTAGACATAGATGCGGCGGCTCGATCAACGTGCGTCTTGTAACGTGTGGTGCAATTAAAAATCGCACTGAAAGAAAGAGGATAGAGTAGGTTCAAAAATTAGGAGCATGGTGTAGTTTGAAGTTTGTCTTTCACTGCTGTTGTCTTTACGCAGCGGCCGTTTGCTTAGTAAATCGCTTTTTGAGCTGCTGCCAGTATCATACAAGATCATGTATGTTCGAGATGTTCAGTGCATCTTGCGTGTACATTGCCTGTAGACGAAATCACAATACGATGAATAGATGCATATTTCAAATTACTCCCCAATGGACAATGAGACATCCTAAAGACGTCCTTAGAATGTACCTCTATGTCATGTAACTTGACGTCCTTGGGATCTTTTGATGTCTTTAGCAGGAACTCAAGACTTCCGCCAAAAGACGTCCATGGGACAACTTTTGGATTTGTGTGCCCCCTGGGTTGAGTGGACAAGCAATGTCGATAATACAGTTTCTTGCACGTCTTTTCTCATGCATTATGATATCAGGTCGATTGGCTTGGATATAATGATCCGTCTGGATAGTAACGTCACAACACAAGGTGCAATCTTGGTTTTCTCAAACGGGCACTGGAATGTATATATAGAAAGGCATCCTTTCCGTTAAGAGACCTAGGTTTAGGGCAAGTTATTGATGTGTAATACCCGCCACATCATTATGTCTGTGCGTACGAGGTGTGTTCAGAAAATAACGGGCATTTTCGTCTTTTGGAAGAAATATTGATTTATTCGCCTACATTAATGTTGTCGCCTTCAAAAGAGTCCCAATTAGACATTATGTACTTGTGCCAGCGCTTCTTCCGATCCTCGAAACACTTCTCAAACTCGATCTTTGGGATAGCCTTAATTCTTTCAGCGATGCGCTTTTAATGTCATCTATGCTTGTAAAACGACGGCCCTTAAGGGTTTTCTTTATTTTTGGAAATAGGAAAAAGTCACACGGAGCCATGTCTGGCGAATATGGAGGCTGGGGCGTAGTTACAGTATTGTTTTGGCCAAAAATTCACGAACAAGCAATGAAGTGTGAGCAGATGCACTATCGTGATGCAAAAGCCATGAATTATTTTTCCACAAATCTACGCGTTTCATACCCAAAACATTCGCAAAAATTTCGTGGCATGAGCCAATCGATATGCCAACATCATCAGCGACTTCTCCAATTGTGATTCGGCGATCGTTCATAACCATTTCTTTCACTTTTTCCACGTTTTCATCGGTTGTTGATGTGCTGGGGCGTCCGCTTATACCACTCGTAAACTCTTGTTTTACTCATAGCAGACTCACCATATGATCCATTTCTTTTAATAAACGAAAATCGCCGAGCTCATAAAAACACGTCTAACCTTAGCGGCTGCCAAAGACAAAGTTAACAATGAATACAGCTGAAAATTGTATCATACTTCAGGGGCATGTATACGAACATAATAAAAAAATGTTTACAATCGGACTCTCTAAACCCGCGAAATTTAAAAATTCCCGTTATTTTCTGAACATACCTCGTGTACTCTGTCTGAGCTATTATGCGACAACAATAAATAATGTGATTGATGAAGTCGTTGGTACCTCCACATAATCGGTCATTTTTAATCACGTCTTGATGTAAAACGTGCTTGTGATGATTTATGACGCTAACAATCTTGTCCTGAATCGCAATGACGATGCTTCTGTTTCTGGAAACCGTACGCCCTTTTTTCAGCCAAATATTGGATGCATCACCATCCACTTCAAATTGACCTTTCGCTTCGGGGTGCTCGTCGTGGATATTTTTTCTCTCTATTTCGTTTCTAATTTCTCTATGGTTTCTGCCCTGATATTCCAGACCTCCTCTGAGGTCAAATTCAAGGGCGTGTAATCGATATAGAGGGGTTAGGGACGTTGTAAATGTCAAGCAACTGTATGCCACAAATTATGCAGTTGCGACTTGCGAGACTATTTTAAAGTAATCGGGCTACTGGAAAAGCTATTCAAAGCTATGTCCATTATTTTTTTCTGAAATTTGGAATTAAATCCAAAATTTGACCAGCTTGTCAATTAATAAATTAAATGATTAATTTGTATGCTGATAAATATAAATAAAATATTTTTAAATAATAATATAATGTGAATTTAATTGTTGATTTGACTTGATTCAAGTCAACGTCATTTTTCACGCTCAGCAGTTGGCAGCGTAACCACATGTCCAGAAAGTCGAGAAAGTAAACATAACCTGCAATAAACCGGCAACAAAATCATGATTTAAAATGTCGCGTGCTTCCCGAGTCCAGCAGAAGCTGTACTGCAACCTTAGTCAACGCCACACCGTTATCGTCATATTTTACCTCGGTATGTTTTGCTAAAATAAAGCTCAAATACCCTGGAAGCAAGTACAAATGAGCAGTAATTCAAATTTCATATCATATTTTCTGTCTCCAAAACAGTTTTAAAAACGTGTTTTAAAGCCAAAATTAACCATTTTAGGAGCCCGCGAAAGGCATCTCCATAAGATCCCATGTTATTTGACACGTCTTCAAACAGCGATAATTCAAATTATAACCTGGAAAGGGTCCCTAAAAAGGGCACTATGTGAAAGAAGACATATTTCTCCGTAAAAAAAAACTAATTTTGATTATTTTTCATCTGATCGATCCAATAGCCGGACTACTTTAACAGCAAGCGAGATGTTGTGCTTTACAACGCCATCTGTGAAGCGGGTCTCGATTACGCGCCCTTGAATTGGTCCACAGAAGTGGCCTTGAATATGAGGGCAGAAACCTCGGAGTACCCACGATGAGTACTCCAAAACGTTAGAACAACATGAAGTGGACAGAGAGGTATCGAATACTTTGCTGAAAAACACGTCCCAGACAGATCATCATATCCGAGCCGATCGACCCGACATCGTGATGTATCAGAAAAAAGTGGAAGAGTCTATAAAATAATGACAGTAGTTGGTGGCGACTAACTACTGTAAACCATTTTACCCGCCCGGTACGTGACAATTACAATACGACCATTATATGACCGTCGCATCACTCTGAGTGCCGTTTAGGTGCTGAAATCAGCACAAACTGTCGTTGAAACGGCACTGGCGCACAGTGGGACGAAAATGGGTTGTCGGGTTCAAAAATCCGTCTACAACGCATTTCGCAACCAAATGAGACAAACCAAAGTGCAAAATACTCGGAAAGGGTTCTACTTTAGCGCATCACTGCCAGAAACAGCCCTATCCGACTCCATGAAATGATATCCGTAAATATATATATACTTCCAAGTGGTAGTCCCAAAAAAACCCGACAGAGAGCGCCACTACTGCCTCTACACAGTTTAACAGTATCTGTTATGAGCTCTTATTGAATAGTAATATTTAGTATTAAAATTATTTTTTATTGACTATAGTTAAGTGATGTGACATGTACAATATTGTTTATAAACACTTAGTGGAAGTTTTTGCAAACTGAAAATGGTTGGACACAGTTGTATCGTACCGAATTGTGATTCGGGGTACGATGTCCCTAATAAAAAAAATTTCCATCATTTTACGGTTCCATCTGAAGCAAATAGATTACTAGAATGGGAAAAGGCGATTCCGAGGAAAGATTACATATTAAAACCGGGGATGCTAGTTTGTGAAGTGCAAATCCTGCTGGCAATGTTATGGTATCGGTATGTATATTGTTTACCTTTTTACATTTAAAAAACATGAATGAAATTTGCAGTGTGAAATGAATATTCACAGCCTATATTCAGGAGAAGAAATTTATCACAAAACTATATGGTAAAAAATTATTTAAATTAAATTCTTTCTCACGAGCAAATGGAATTCGACTCTATTCTAATCTCAAAGAAATGTCAAAACATTATTTAGAAGATTCAGTTTAATATGAACAAGTTTAATATGGCTAGCGTAAAGAAAGTAAGCGTTCTGAAGAAAAAAGCGGCAAAGCTTTGCACAACTTAAGCAAACTGAACACTTTGTTGAATAAATGACTTAAGCAATTTTATTTGTCCAATGAAAGTAATTTAATATTGATTGTACTATTTTTTGAATGATTGAATTCAAAAAAATTTAATTTTTGAATTTTAAGAGCTTTAATTAAGTGCTTATCCAGTTTTTAGAGAGAATTTTCCCAAAGAATATGAAGACTAAAACTAGTCATAATTTAATATTTAGTACGACGAGTGACTATTAGAATGTGATTTATTAGCTATATAACTGAAAATAGTATAGCATTTTACTGCTATTATTTATTAAAAATATGTGTTATGTAAAAAGTAAATGTAAAATATTATATTTATTACAACGAATACGACTTTCAAAATGTGATTGATT
The DNA here is from genome assembly GCA_932178445.1 of Andricus quercusramuli. NCBI lineage: Eukaryota > Metazoa > Arthropoda > Insecta > Hymenoptera > Cynipidae > Andricus > Andricus quercusramuli. The sequence continues at coordinate 44,521 of CAKNXH010061627.1, forward strand.
CGATCAATGTGATTCTCGAATGTAATTTTACTATCTAAAACAATGCTGTTAATTTTAAAATGAATTGATAATTCACTACATATTTGCTACGGTAAAGAATGAAACATAAAAAATTATAATTGTTGATCAATGTGATTGATTAGTTATAATATTGTTGCAAATAATATAGTAATTTTATCGATGTTATTTATCAACAAAAATAAGATTATCACCAATAAATTATTTTTCCTACCTACAAATTTAAAACACCTTTTTAAAAACAATTACATCTATTTGTCTAATTACAACATATATCACTCAATATTACTAACCATCAATTATTTTTTAATTATGTACATTAATTTTGAAATTATATTTCCAGGTGAATTATTTCGTCAGGTAATTACATTATTATTAATAATTCAATCTTTATAATACTTTCACATTGTGTGGAAAACCATATGCATTTTTAACTATTTTCTCTATCGCTATCACTATTTCCTCACATTTTTTTCGTAAAAATTATTATTGAAAGTCTATGAATCTATTGTAATAGATTCAACATTTATTTTGTAGTGAAAAAAAACATTATTTTAGTTATTCACATTATTATCCCATAACAGATACTGTTAAACTGTGTAGAGGCAGTAGTGGCGCTCTCTGTCGGATCTTTTTGGTACTACCACTTGGAAGTATATAATTACGGATGCCATCCATGCACAACTTGTTGTACAACGAAGTCAATAACTGAAAAATCGATTCATTTAATCATCAATTATGTACCTGAATAGTCTGATTCATGTAATGCTACTAACCTACATCCCCATAGATCGATTAACATAAACTCAAAAGCTATAAAAAGTGTGTATTAATGCAAAATTTCATATCTATATATATTTTTTTGAGTATACCATTAAGTCATTTCCCTTTCGAGGTAGGCGTGACACTACCCGATTCGGGTAGTGTTTCTAGGTGGATAGTTTCTTGTAGTAAATAACTACAAGGATGGGCTCACCACACCCACGACACGCCAACAGCACGCAGTTAGTAGTATTCCCGAACGGTCACCCATCCAAGTACTAACCGCGCCCAACTTTTTTTAATAAAAGCCGTAAATTTTTGTTTATTTAGAAATAACTGATTTGAAAACTTGATAATCGGTAAAATCTGCTCTACATCATGGAATATGTTTAAGCTGCATATATATTTGTAAAGTTTTTGAAAATTTTAAATTTCTTTAAAAGATGTAATCATTTTTCATTCTACTGTATATTAAATCGATTATTTTGCTAAATGCATCCCCCCCTCCCGAAAAAACGTAACCAGTAGCCTGATAAACTCAAGAGTTCTAGATTTCACTCAAATTTACTCAAAAAAATATATAAGTATGACATTTTTAATTAATACACACTTTTTAGCTTTTGAGGTTAGGTTATTCGAACTATGGAGATATGGGTTAGAAGTACATATTACATGAACCAGACTATTCAGGTACATAATTGATGATTAAATGGATCGATTTTTCAGTTATTGACTTCGTTGTACAACAAGTTTTTATGGAGAATTTTTTCGCAATTTTGGTGTAAAATTTGGAGGTTAGAAAAGCAATTTCGCAACTTTCTGGCAGTCATGCGCTAAAGTAGAACCCTTTCCGAGTATTTTGAACTTTGGTTTGTCTTATTTGGTTGCGAAATGCGTTGTAGACCGATCTTTGAACCCGACAACCCATTTTCGTTCCACTGTGTGGCGGGCCAGTGCCGTTTCAGTGCTGTTTCATCGGCAGGGTAGCTCTAAAAAAGCTTCCAAAGGCGATTAATGTTATCTCCAATGCTCTCGGACGCTGCGTAATGATAACATCGGTAAGGAACAAACTCCAAACTACACCATACACCTAATTTTGTGCCTACTACGACATCGTCGCAAGAGATTTCAAACACCGTATTAAATTCATAAAATCTTTTACTCATCAGGCATTGGACTTAGTCCGTGACTGATGAAAAAACCGGCATCGCCAGAGATAAAGTTTAAACACAACATAATAATATCGCTAAATTTTAATTTATGTTCCCTTTTGGATGGAAAATTCTCAACATTTCTGTAGTTTCATCAATTCAATCAAATAAAACTATCAAATAAACTATGTTGATATTGTACTGGTAGCTTTTTACTTGGCCGAACTTTGTGCATCGTAGATGTTTTTGGTGAGATATAAACCTGTATAAATGACTCTCGAATCATGTAGTCTACGAAATCCTTCTTACAGGGCGCTTGTCGACCTCTCTGGCTTAATTTTTTCATACTTGGATACATAAGATATCGCAAAAATGAATAGAAGGTCAAATTACCTTATTTCTAAGAGCCCTGAGCAGATCTCTAACACTTTCTCCTCGATAACTTCTATATTTACGAAGATCAGTGGCGACTTCAACGTCGATGTGCAATCTCCAGTCACCACGCACTACTTTATTGTGATTCGTTTCTAATGCTCTTAGTGCTGGACTGCTGGGCTCATCTTTTTCTACACGATCACTAATGTCCTGTAGAAATAAGGAAAGATTAAGTTTTTGAAGTATCGCACTATTTACTTTATTTTCCAGAAGTTTATACCTTCTTACAAAAAATTAAAGTCAAAGATATTGTACTGGACAAAATCATGTTTTTTTAAGAGTTGATTTTAATGCCAGTGTACCTGAAAGAAATTTAAAATCTGAGCAGCATTCCAAAATATGGGATAATTTTTAACTGCGTTCGCAGGTGGTCTCTCTGTAGGATTACCAGTTATCATCGCTTTAATTAATACAAGTGCGATTTCCTTGTCGCTTTCTGAAATTCCGCGAAGAGCCGATAAGTCACTCTCGCCACCTGTCAAATAAATTTTGAAATTCAAGTAGTAAACTTCACAATTTAAAATTCACAATTTAATTTTAGTATTTCTAGATCGCATTCGATGCATTTGATACTCACAAAGAATATTAGCCTGTCTTCTCAGTGTATCTCCAAACGGATGTTTTCCACCAGACAAGACGTAATAAAAAACACAACCAAGAGAAAAGACATCAACTGCACAAGTTGTTCTTTCTCCATTTAACATTTCAGGTGCGATCCATCCATCAGTTCCAGTTACCCCCGATCTTCTGGAAAAAGACATTCGACCCAATTGTAATTTTTTGCAAAGACCAAAATCAGAAATCATCGCTCTTATTTCTCCTCGAGGTCCTGGGACTGATAGCAAGACGTTGTGCGGCTTGATATCTCTATGAACTGTAAAGATTGCAAATATGTAGAAAGCTTTTAGGATACGTCTATATATTTAAACTGTGATAGCTTTTGAAAAATCGTATTCACCTATGTCTAAGAAATGTAAGTGTGCAAGCCCAGAGGTAGCTTGTCTTAAGATATTCTTTATCGATATCTTTCCTCTATTGTACCTTCCAGCCACATAATCTTGCAGAGTCGCTTCTGCTAATTCTAATGCTATATATCGAAACATTCGATCTTGCTCGGTACAAAAATAACGAACGACGTTTGCGTGTGCATCAGATTCTCTCAGGAGCGCTACTTCCCGATCCGCAAAGGTGAAACAATCAGGAAGAAGTCGTTTTACTGCTACGGGGCGTCCATCAAATTCTCCTCTATTTTATAATGCAACAAATTTAGTTAGAACGAAGACATTTCTCATAATTTTTTAACTATTTTTCTTTTTAAGAATCTTAAAACCAGGGACCAACCTCTAAATTGAATTGCCGCACTTTACTCCATAAATATTAGAAGATAATATTTTAATAAATATTCTAGATAATTAGGGCCTATTCTTGTTTTGAATCAAATCTGCATTTGGAGTGAAAAATTGGCTAATTTCAACAGTTTCTGTGTAAAAAGTTTTTTTATGCTAGGGTTAGAGTCCACAAAAGAAACATTTTACATGAAAAAACTATTAAAATTATCCAATTTTTCACAGCGAATACAGATTCAATTAAAAACAGTAAAAGGCCTTAATTATCTAAAACAAAAACGTAATTCCAGTATTTATGAAGTAAAATATGGCAATTCAATTTTAAGGTTGGGTTCTCGTTTCAGCGCCCTTAATCAAAGTGTCTACCCGATGGATGATTTAAATTTCCCGTCTTCTCTCGACAATTTTTCATTTTCCCGGTCTGGAAATTATACTTCTTTTTGAGATTTCCACGTTCTAATAAATAATTTTAATTCTTGTGAAAATTGTAATTTTTCGGGAAACTTCACTGTTCCAAGTCATAATTATAATTATTATCAAAAAATTCATCTTTCAATTCAGAATTACAAACGTTTTGGAAAATTCTTTGTTCCAGGTCTGAATTATAATTTTTTTCGTGAATTTTCTGACCCAATTCAAAATTACATATAATTGTTTCGGAAAATTCCTTGTTCTAACTCAAAATTGAAATTTGTCTCGAAAATTCACTGTTTTGAGTCAGAATTATACTTCATTATACTTCTGTCTTAAATCCAGGTATAACACAAAATTATAATCTTCCTGAACAATTTTCTAAACCAACTCAAATTTACAATTCCTTTCAAAAATTCCCAGTTCAAAATCAGAACTATAATCATTCTTTTACAAAATTTCCAAAGTTTAAATGTCCAAATTTTACAAAGTTTTAATTTTTTAATTTTAAAACATAAATATTTCACTTTTTGGTATTGAGTACGGACATGACCTTGACATTTACCGGATACGACAGGCAGCGCCTGTGGCGGCCAAAGTCTAAAATATCTTGGGGATAGAAATTTGAAATTTACATAAGATAGCACGTATTCATTGTTTTTAAATATAATAAATGCATAAATGATTGCTTTAAAACGTATATAACGTATTTCAAACCGAAGCAAAATAATAGAGGAAACTTTCTTGCAAAAAGATTTCGTGAAAAAACTGTCTTTTCACTCCAGTTAAACCCGTTCTTGTTTCATTGTTGGTAATGAACATAACCCTAAAAATTACCGGTCGAATGTCAACAAGCGGATTGATGATGAATATTTTAATAAAAACAGGATTTCAAGCTATAAGTCATTCGATCGATTTTCACCCTGAAGCGTTCATTAAGGGAAAAAGTTTAGCAGTCATTCATATGGTGAGGGTGCAGGAGTTGAAAGTGAATGGAATAAGCAAAATTCAGTGCAGCGTAATCAGACAAACGTCTGTTAGTTCTCCCCCATACGACGTTAAATTACAGGTGTTTATTACGTAAAAAAATATATAACATAAAGAGAAGTATTAGGGAAATCTGTAATTATAATCATAAATTTCCCAACATTTTTCTTTATGTTGAAAATATTAATAAATTAGAAATGAGATACGGGACACTCACTGTGAAAAATTCAAGTAAATAATTACATGTAGGATTGCTTTAAAATTTCCTCTTGATAAATATTCTTATTTTGTACAATGAAAATGTGCCACAGGAATCTTAGGACATGAAAATACCAGTGGTATTTTTATCAGGAATTGTGTAAATTTCACACTAGAATATCCGTATGCTTGAAATAGAGAAAATTAGGATTATGTTATGTACATAAGGGTGGTCCAAAAACACTTTAGTTTGAGAGGGCAACGATACCCCCCTCGACTTAATTCCAAATCCGAAAAAAGAAATTCCCTACTTTTTTTTAAATTTTCATTTCAACAGGTGTCGATTTTGACTTTTGAAGTTTTCCATGTAAAATGAATGGGACAAAATAATTTTTTTTTGAGTTTTTGAAATAATTTTTCAGGGTTTGGGACAATGTTACGGGAACGTATAGGGGCTTGTTGAAAATTATCCACGGGAGTCTGAAAACTACCCTTGAAACCAAAAAGGTCAATTTTTTATGAAATCGACCTTTTGAGCATTTATTCTCATTTTTTTACTTGAAATTATTTCTATTAGTCTAGTAGAATACTTATCAACATTGGTTAATAAATTTTCGATTATTTGAACAAATTTATTTTGTTTTATATCATTTTTTTCGACATTTCGTTTTTTTTCTAAAAATTATTACTATTGTTCTAGTTGAATGTTTATTAACATTGGTTTAGTAATTTTCAATTATTTGAACAAATGGATTTTTTAAAAATAAATCTATTCTTATTTTTTTAAATAATAATTCTGACTAGTTCTTTAGTAGAATATTGAACAACACAGGTTACTTAATTTTTTAAACTTATTCCATTTGCTAAAATAATTTTTTTTAAATTTGTTTTTTCAATGAAAAATATTACCAATAGCGAATTGTTCAAAAAAAGTTTCACTTAAAACTGAAGACAACTAATAAAATACTCAGTATCATTTAAATTGAAATAAAATATACTCCATAAATATTCTGGGATAATTGAACTTTCTAACCTTAAAATCTGACAACTAGCATTACTTTTACAAAAATAATAAACCGTATAAATATGCAAATATATATAATATTACTTATCCAATTAACACAATAATTTGTCCTGATACCTTTCTCGAAAAACAAGAGTACTGACATACTTTATGTGTTATTTGTAATCCGATAGGAGATCTGTCATAGACAGAGAAATTCAAAAATCAACTCCAATCAAACCGTTTAATAAACTCGAGCAACAGTTTTTTTTTCCTAAATCGACATTTTATCAGTTTTCCTACAGACACTCTCGCTATCTGATAGTTAAACTCTTATTTTCAGTAAACATGTATTTATTTTCAATCGCATGTAAACAAGTGGAATTCATCCCTACAAAATCACCGCTTTTAGGCAACAGATGGCGCCAGGCTGTTTCCGCGGTCGTACTCAATACCAAACAGTGACAATTTGCATATTTAAAAAAGTAAAGATTTTAGAATGAAAAGAAGAGACTTCACAAAAATTAATTTCTTTACAGTTAAAATGGTCATCCATTTTTATATTTTAGGTGAAACGAAATATTTTTTTTTGCTGTGACCCTATTTCAGAAAAATACTAATTTACGAATTTAAGTGTACATCGCATTTAAAAATTTCAAAACATAAAAAAAATTGCAAAAGCATCACTTATATTATCGCCATTATCGACAATAAAGTATTTTTCATTGTTTGTTTCTTGAATGAAAAATCCCGGCCACGGAATTAAATTCCCGGTCATTTCACGGTGTAAAAATTCCCGGCCTTTTGCCTGTCAGGTAGACACCCTGCAGTCGGCATTTGGATTTGATTCAATAAATTAAAAGTATTACGTACTTGTAGACGAAGGTGCCTTCGCAACCTTTTCCCAAGACTTCACTAGTGTTGAAAGTGATCTTTCCAGCTCTAACTAAACCTTCTCCGATTTCTTCAGGGATGTAAACATCTCCATTCTTGCCATTACTGCCGGTTCGACTATTTTCTCGTGACCCCTGGTCAAATTGCTGGTTTTAGACGTAGAGAATAACTGTTTATATGTAAGAATGATTTCGAGTAACAAGACAGAATCAATCTGTTCTGTTAATCGAAAAGAAGAATTCGATTTTTTCAATATTATTTTGAACGTATTGAAAACGCTTTTAAAACCTTTCAGGTACAATTATTTTTGTATTTAATTAAAGCAAATTTTAATTAAACATGGAAAAAATCGATTCTTAACTTAAAATAAGTCGTGAAATGCCTTGATCAAGCAATGAAACACAAAATTATAACTAAGTAGAATTCCTGAAAAACTATTTACTTGTGATAACTGCTGAAACTCTTTGAACTGTGCATTCAAATACCAGAACATGGTAATAACACAGCCGACTAAAATGATTAATGCTACTTTTAATCCCTTATTCTCTTGCTGATTGATCCACTTTTTCGCAGTGTTGTAAAGCTCAGCGAAAGATTTACGCCAGCCTTTGTGTTCCTTTGTTGTGTTAACGAATTTACCAGTTAAAAAGTTGATCACGTTTGAATTGTTTGAGGAGGGAAGATTCGTCGCAATTATCTTATCAGAAGGTCCGGTGATTTGAAGGGGTGAATTCTGCGGCTTATACTCTGCTGGTATATCATAATGTCCTGAAGGATATGAATCAATTTATAAAATCGGTTTCGGATGAATTATTTTAAGCTTGGGAATAGCGTAATATTTACCTAACATGATAATGCTTTTTTCCGAATTCATGCTTTGGAAATCATTGTCAGAGGTTTCGATTATCGTAGAGGGAACATGATCACCAGGAAGAGGGATTCCATTTTCATTGGTCGAAATATGCGAAGTGACGAGAGGTCCTTCCAAAAGCAAACGAGCACCTTTACTGGATATTATCTTCGCTGTCGACGAATCAGCGAATGATGGAAGTGCGTACAAACCGTGGGAATGTTCCCCGATGTAAAGTGTTGGGCTGTAAAAAAAAGTTTTAAAAAGTTAAAAGAGACTATAAATCAAATTCATGGTTCAAAATACATAAAAAGATCCTTCAAAATCTCGAGCTGGAATTTAAAAAATAATAATAAACAAATAAATTAAAATATATACTTGGAAATTCGATATAAAATCTAAGAAAAAGATTTTTGTCCATTGAAATTTAAAAATTCAAGGTCTTAAAGCTAAAATTTGTTTATTTAAAGTATGCTGAAACAAACTGCAAATTGAAGCATTTAAAGTGGAACTCTTGTCGAATTAGAAGCATTACTAGAAATGATCAAAATTCGGCCATTTCAAATTCAAGCGTTTAATTATGTACAAGTTTAATTTGAAGCATTTAGAATTGTACAATTATAAATTAGAAGCCTTCAATATTGTTTAAATTTAGAGATCTGCCAAATTGTACCATTTTTAATCTAATGCCATCAGAATTTAGTAGTTCTGGAAATAAGCATTCGAAACTGTAAATTTAAATTTACAAATAAATGATTAAAAATCTAGATAATTGAAAATTAAATTTTTTAAATTAAAGCCTTCAAAAGTAAAGAATTTCAAACTTGAGGTCTTTAAAACATACTATGGATATTATTTTAAATTCCAAATTAATTGAACATTTAAAACTAGGGGATTTAAAATTGGAAGATTATAAATGTACAATTCCAAATGAAGTCATTCAAAATTGTATATTTTGATTGGATTTGTACTATAAAAAAAATTTTTTTAATCCCGGATAAAAAGAAAACAAATTCAATGTCATATTTTGTTTTCTTTCGGTCTCAAAGAATTCGCATTTTCCCCGGTTCACATTCCAGTGAACACCCTCTTTAATACTAAAATTAAAATTGAATCGTTTTTCAACCGTAAAGAGGGCCGGTTTAACCTGGGCGCGAAGGGACGCATGGCACCCGGGCGCCAACCATCAAGGGGCGCTAACCGTCGAGGGGCGCCTTGGCGCCCCCAGAAAAATCCCAGAAAATCGTTACTGTGAAATTAGTTGCATCTTATTTTGTACAAAGAAAATGTTCAATTGGCTTTGTTGGGTTTCGTAACCCAAAAATTGTGCAACTCAAAACTACACTCGAATTTGGCGTACTTTTGATGATAGTCATTTTACAGTGATGTATAGATTTATGGAAAATCATAAACAGAGTTTAGACAAATTTCTTTGCCCGTAATTACCGCAGTAGGGCGGAGTTTATTAGTTTGGGTTTTGTACCCTCACTACTACGGTAGGTACCTCTTGTGACGATGCAAATAGTAGAAGAGTGGCCCAGGGAAGCCATTATTTATATTTCGCATTTAGAATTGATACTTAGAATTTAGGAAAAACTATTTCACTGTTTCATACCTGGTCCATAGTCTATGGATCAGTAAGTATTAAGTAACAACCATCATTTAGGATTGAGATTTTCGCCAGGAAAGTTCATTAAAGCTCTTTAATGTAAATCAGTGTATTGAAAGAGCAGTGTTCGGTGCAGTGATCAGTGTGAAAGTGCAACGATTTTTAGTTTAAATAATATTCGTCTCTAGATGAGGATATGGTTATTCACCAGTAACGATTCTCAAGGAAGGATACTTCACTACTAAGGTTTAAGTAACTTGTGATTTATTTGAACTCACACATTAATACAGGGATGTCCAACGCGAGAGCAAAAGAGTCAAAATCTGTCAGTTCGTGATCCCCTCTCTTACCACCTTCGTTGGGACCATGTGAGGAGCGCGGTGTGCAGAGGGGTGGAGTCTCCTCGGCTGCTGGGCGGACGAAGCCGAACGGCCCCGAAAGACGCCGAAAGCGAACAGCTGCGTTAACATTGCGTGCTCAAGGCGCAAGTATAACGAAACGAGAAGAGGAGAACTCTCGGTAAGGCGCTCGGAGAAGGGGAAGAAACGGGAGGAAAGGAGAAGCGTCAGAACCTCTCGTTGGCCATCCCTGCATTAATAATTTAATTACATACTACTATTGGCGAGAAAACTTGAGTCCCTCTGGCTTCGACGTTAAAAAAGTGAGTGAAACAAAAATGGTAACTTAATGAGTGAATGAATGCTGATTTTAAAGATCGAAGTGTTTCCACCAAAAATGTTTTTTCATAATTACTCTTCTGACAAAAAAATTGCATCAAATAACTATTTTTCTAAACAGAAAAAGCTATTTTGTGTCAAAAACTAATATGAATATCAAAAAATACGGGCGTTATTTGTAGTTTTCTTTATGCAAATTACTACCATCTCTGTTTAACTCATTATTTCAACCTTAGATCATCGAAGAAGCCCTCTGGAGCTTATTACAGAAAGCGAAAGCAAGAAAAATATGTGGCAATTCAAAAGGAAGCGGGTGCCATGAAAAGATTCTGTAGAGTTAAGAACTCTCAGATTAAAGATCGTTCAGAACACACAGTAAGTCTCTACCCGCCATGAAGCTCAGTGTTTAGCTACTAAGATTAAAAGCTTCAAATTGTTATGCTCAGTTGTCATTTGGCATAAAATTCTATCTAATGTCAACGTAGGAAGTCTGATGTTTCAGCAGTCGAATCTCGATGTAACAAAATTTAATGATGTAATTCAAGATCTTATACAGAATTTGTCTGCAATGCGAAATGACGAAGAATTTGAAACATGTATCAACGATGCTAAAGAATTAGCTGATGCCCTTGAAGCAGATTCAAAATTTGCTGAAATGACAGCTGTAAGACGCAAAAACCAGCTTACACGAATCGAGGAAACTCAGGACGAAGCCATTCAGGATCCTTTTCAGAAGTACAAAGTAAACTTTTTTTTGCTATTCTAGATGAAGCGATAGGTGCTTTGAGCGAACGATTCGAGATGTTGAATAATCTTCATAAAATATTTAGCTTCCTCGGCAGTAGTTCCATATTAAAAGGTATCGCCAAAGAAGAATTGTTACAACGATGTAAGGATGTGCAATTAAAATTAACTGACTGTAAGACAAATGAGTCTAATGTAGATTCTAGAGTGTTGCAAGACGAAATATGTTTATTAAGAGAAATATTCGAAGAAAACTTGAACCTTCTGGAAATGTGGAATTTTATGGTAAAAAGTGATCTGCAGCTGGCGTTTCTAAACTTTTATGTACTTCTACGAAACCTTTTAACACTGTCTGTATCTGTAGCCTCAGGTGAAAGGTCATTTTCAAAACTGAAGCTAACCAAAAATTACTTACGGTCAACTATGACTCAAGATCGCTTGTCAAACTTGGCAGTCATTTCAATTGAACGTACAATTTCAGAAAACTTGGATTTTGCAAACTTGATTAGAAAATTCGCGGAACTAAAAGCAAGACGTGTATCTTTCCTTCAAGATATTATTACATACTACATATATATGCATTGTGTCTTAGAATTATATATATATATATATATATATATATACAAGCATATGCACGGCAACTTTCACAGAAATGTAGAAAAACAGTCCTTGTCGAAGGAGCAAACTTTTGCTTTCCTCAAATCATCAGCCCGCATTTTATGTCAAGAAGTTCCCAGTGATAGGTGCAGAACGTGTCATGCACACGTTGAGTACCTAGAACACATACTATCGGGGTGTCCGACCCACGCAGGAACAACGTATATCTATAGACATAATGCGGCCCTAAGAGTACTTTATTACCACCTTTGTCGCTCTTACGGTGTTGGTCGCGACCCTGCCCTGCCGAATGCTCCAAGGGATATAGAGTCAATTGTCCGAAACGAGAAGTGCCAGATTTTCTGGAACTACGATTTTCGGACAGCAGTCTCCGTTGCGCACTCGAGGCCTGACATTGTTCTCCAAGACTTCGAGAAACGAACTATATTCGTGATCGAATTCTCGGCTCCGTCCGAATATAACATCACTGCAAAGGAGAAAGAAAAAGAGGATAGGTATCAAGACCCTAAAAGAGAGCTGCAACGACTGTACCCAAAATATTCGGTACGAGTAATTGTCCTTGTGATAGGTGCTCTCGGAGGTGCTAAATTATCACTGGTTCGTAACCTTAAAGCCATACCCGCGGGCCAAAAATATGCCAAGGCACTTGCGAGATGGATGCAGAAAGCTGTCATCCTTGGGTCGCTTCGTGTCCTCAAGACACACGAGGGTTTCGCCGGCCTGTCGTTGTGATTTCGTCGTGCCCTGTGACCACCCATCTCACGGATGTGAGACGTGGCCATAGGTGTATTTTACCGCGGTTCTACTGGGGGCTATTGACATTTTCTTTTTAGATGGCAGTTGCTCTTAGTGGTACCCTGCGGTGGTTGTTTAACTTTTTTTTTTAATTATATACCAAATTTATGATTATGTAACTTTCCTATATACTTTATATTTGTTAGTGTAATTGCTCAACATAGTGCAATAATAAATGGCACGCAATAATAAATATTTTAGTTATTATTTTCTATTTACCATAATAATTATTAATATTCATGATTATAAGTACTATCATCATCATATAATTATTATGCGTTTTATAATTTATTATAAACAATTTTGAATGGTGTATGGACAATGAAAATACTAGAATTTATGCGAGGGGGGTGGGGCGCCAATTATACACTGCACCCGGGCGCCAGAAGTCTAGAAACGGCCCTGCGTAAAGTAATAAACAAAGCAAAAATAAAATTTGTTTATGCTAAATTAAATCATCATGCTTAAATTCTGCACACGTTTCGCAGTGCCCTTTCTTTAATTTCCCAAATTTTCAACTAAAAATTGTCAATTTCGTGTGAACGTGAGTTTTTGAAAAAATATGCCAGCTGCGTGGGTGCATTTTCATCCTTATAAATTGAAGCAAGTCTAGGGAGCGCGTCTGTTGGATCTCGCGCTTCGCGCTCGACTACGATATCTCTGCATTTAAAGAGATTGTTAATTTCTCATTGTTAAATTTGTTTTGATTTCAGATTAGGAAGAAAATTAATTTATGTAATGCTCTATCGGCCTTAAAGGATCACATTCTCATTACAATACTCGCACTCGATTTTTTATATGTATTTATATAATTCTCTAATAAATTATATAATCGCCAAAATTCGAATGCATAATTTGAAAATCAAATTTTCGAGGTTATTTGCAAAAAATGGCTAAATGAGATTTTATAGGCATTTTTGGATGGAAAATTTTTCTTTCTCTAACTTTTTTTGTCTCGAGCTATTTCGCTGATAATTTGAATTTTTTATTTTTAAATGGCATTTTCGATGTTTAAGAGAAGAGCGGTGAGTCATATCAAAACATACTTAAAGACGACTTCATAGGTCTTTTTGAAGCTCTATTCTAATTTTTTCTATACTTTTTTTTTATATCTCACGTTGTTCGGCTGAAAATTTGAATTTTCGCATTCGCAATGGCATTTCTGATGTCCAAAATAAAAACCGTGAGTTCAATCAGAAAAAGGTCAAAGGCAATTTTGTAGATCTCCTAAAAAGCAACAATTTGTGTTTGGACTTTTTTCGTATCTCGCATAATTTTTCTGGAAAACGGAATTTTTTATTTTTAATAACATTTTTACGATTAAAACAAAAACTATGAATCTGATCAAAAAATGGTCTGCAAAAATGTATAGATCTTTTTGGGGTGAATAAATTTTCTTAACATTTTTTCGTATCTTGTGTCGTTTGGCTCCAAATTTCAATTTTTTATACGAATTTTGGATGTGTTAAACACAACCGTTGATCAAAGAAAACTGGTTAAGGAACTTGACCTTTCTTTTTGGACCCTGAAAAAGTATGCCAAAGCACAATCCAATCCCATAATTCTTTCGAAAGTTATCGTACCTATTACTCAATAAACAGTCGCGGGCAATGGTCAAGGGATGGTCTTAAAGGAACAACCCTCAAGCAAAGGCGTGAACAACCGTGCCGAAGGCTGCATGGCACCAGGGAGTGGTGTTCCATACGGTGTCTCTAGGATACCAGCTCGCTTCCTAGTGTATTACCACCGCATACGGGGCTCTGCGGGGCAGACTGTTTTTCCCTAGCTACTTGTGGGAACAAGATGGTGTCAAAACAAAATCAAAACAAGAGCGTGTGTGAGAAGCTAGGAGGAGATCTGGATGTTGCAGATGAGGAAAGGAGTTTCCTGGATATGTCGGCGACGCGGGCGACTAAAGAAACGTTCCAGGCGGAAATTGGCTTCCACAGCCGGGAGTTGAGAAAACTGGAAGACGTTCTTAAGAAGATGGAGGCCTTATGCGAAACGAAGAAGAATGGAGTGGTTGTAAAGATATGCGAAAATTACGGCTGGGGAATTCAAACTTCTTGAATACCGAATGAGTGAAACAATTCATCGGAGAGTTAAGGAGACGCGGAAGTAGGAAGAACGTGGTATGGTGATCAGTAAGGGGAACCAAACAGAAGAAGAAGCCGAGGAATCTCTCGCTCCCATGTACGGGAAGAAGACGAGAGAACTCACCCTTAGCCCCCCGAAGGCGACCGCGAGTAGGCCAACGGCGAAGAAATTGAAATCCCGTACCAACGGTCTGGTGTCTTCCGCTCCAAAGAGCGAGGACAGAAAGGCGCTGCCAGTATCCTACAACATCCAGAAGAAAATAAAGGAATCAAAGATGGCAAAGTATGGCAACGGCCATACCACGCTGGAAACACCAGTTTCCGTTAGATCACTGAATTTAAGCAGTGTTGGGCGCGGTTAGTACTTGGATGGGTGACCGTTCGGGAATAATACTACTGCGTTGCTGTTGGCGGTCGTGGGTGTGGTGAGCCCACACTTGTAGTTATTTACTACAAGAAACTATCCACCTAGAAACAATACCCGAATCGGGTAGTGTCACGCCTACCCCTAGAGGCTCGCCGAAAGGGAAACGGCTTAATGGTATAAAAAAAAGAGGCGAGCTCGGCCAAAAAGCGGCTTTGACAAGACCGACTGACAACTTGAGCTACGCGGAGGTCCTTAGGTACCTCAAAAGTAGGGATTCCTCATTTCGAATTTATTTGTGTAGAGTTTTTTAAACTAAAAAAAAATATAAAATTTTTAAATTGGTTTGTACAAATAATTCTTGTATGTATTTACTCTTTGTGTAGAATTTTACGATATAGAGAATAAATATGACTTGAGTCGTTGTTTAAAAAAAAAAAAAAAAAAAAAAAAAAAAAAAAAAAAAAAAAAAGTACGTGTTAACCCAAACCAGGGCTTTTTGTCACACTTCCTTTAATTGAATGTACATTATTATACTTATACGTACGATAATTGGATATCATTCAGCTTCATAGTAGCTCTGTCAAGTAATTTGTCCAATGCTTCTTCAGCGACACTAGTAAAAGGAATCCTTGCTAATCCGTCTTTACTAACAGCATAAGCTGCTATGACTGGACTTCCGAGATCAAGTTCCCATAAACTCACTGCCAATCTTCTGTTCCATGTCACAACTCGGCCTGTAGAACTCGTCGTGAAGTGCATCAGATCTGAAAAAGACGAAATATTTACGTAAAATTAGAACGCAAACATAATTAAAATGAGTTATTTAAATGATCTGGATCTTAATTTGCTTTCAGCAACACTTAGCACTTTTAATTACCATAATTATCAATAAAATCAGGTTCCATCTTTGCAGCAGAGTAGTCGTAGAAGGTAACATTCCACTTTCTATCCTTATGCTTGCTGTCTATCATAATGATATTATACTCTGTTCGTCCTACGTATATTACATCTTGAGTTTCGAGTGGGCACGTGTTTTGGACTTTATTGAAACCCAGCACCTGCTCCCTTTCCCCTGTCTGGGGATCGACACTAAACCACGTATCAATCTTTCTTCCAGTGTACAAAATCCCATCGCTGCTTCGGCACGGACTGCTGGCTACTAACTGCGGTATTGTAAACGGTAGCTTTTTTAGTGCTTCCGAATCTGTGCCGAAAAGATACAGCGTGCCGTCCTTCGGGTCTGGTAAAAACATTGGCCTACGAATTTTAATACCATTGCTTTTCAGTAGTTAATTTTATCCAAGTAGTATACCTACTGATTTCTTATTAAAGTAAAAAGGCAATAATATATTTCTTTAAAGCGACGCCTTTCAAGGGAAATAGACATAGGAGCTGAATAAAAATGTAAGGAATGTCCGTAGAATTTTCTTCTAAAATAGTTATGATAACCCTGCTAAAAAAAGTCAATAATCGAAGAAAAAAAAGTAAGGACTTCTGAACATTTCTGACCACCTTTGTTACGTTTCTCGATAGAAAACTTAAGGAAAAATCAGAATTCATGAGAAAATGTTCAGAAATCGTCAGAGCTTAGGTTCGAAGGGATAATCGTTTTATTAGGGTTCCAGGAATGGAATGCCATAAAACCAAATCTCTTTTATATTTCCCTGGTTATTTATATTTATTTATGCACATTCTCTTTTTAATTTTATTTAATTATTAATATTTATATACTAAATGACTCTGAAGGTGAATCTGAGACTTTTGTCAGTTTTGACGTATCTCTTCCTCTTTAAAAGATATATTATATTTATCTTAATTGTACATTTTTTAGGAAAAATTTTAGGTATCTGAAATCGTCGAAACCCGTAAATTCTGAATTATAACTTTTGAATCTATAGGGAAATATTTTTTTTTGCAACACTCACCTTTAAAGTTGACGTTTGCATGCATGTAGATGGTGCGTAAAGTACCTTATTTGAGTCGACTGTGCGTGAAACAATTTTCGCGCATGCGCAGTTTGAAGATGGCTTACTTAAAACACTGGTGAAAAAGCTGCGCATGCGCAAATTCGAGATGAGGTACTTTAGACACTGGCAAAGGTAACTTTAAACACTGGTGTTGGTATCTTCTTGAAATAATTTTACATTCAACTTGAACAAATGTTTTAATGATTGAAGTTTTGTTTTTAGGGTTTAGTAGCCCCCCCCCCCCCCCCTCTGGGGGCAAAAAAGCATAAACGCCAACATTTTTTTTCAATAATTTTTTTCCAACAAATTTTTTTTTCAAAATTTTTTTTTCAAACATTTTTTTTCTCAAAAATTTTTTTATCGAAAATTTTTTTTCTCAAAAAAATTTTTTTTTAACCAAATTTTTTTTTTCACTAAATTTTTTTGCACAAAATTTTTTTTAGAACATTTTTTTTAGAAAACTTTTTTCAAAATTTGTTTCAAACATTAAAAAATTTTTTTTTTAATTCCTTCATTTCACTCTATGCAATATAAAATTAGTATTTTTCGTTACCACCTCCTAACAACTTTTTCGGACGGGCGTTGCAAAAAATAGCGTGTGATACACGTGCGCCTAGGTGATTAGTAACTCGTGTGATTGCATCATTCGCCTGCGGTTCGAAATTCACACTCGCACACAATCACCTACTTTGCGCACTTGTATCACAAATAACTATTTTAGTAGGGAAAACATTCAAGGTGTTACTCCACACTTAAACGGGTTTAAATGTTCCAAAAATATAATTGATTAATTCGACTTGATTAGCCTGCGAAGCTTATGTAGTCCTTAATTACAATGAGGCAAAGCAAATGCGATTGAATTCGATCAAAATATTTTGACTGTAAACATAATTTCCATGAAAGAAAAACTTACATTGTTGTTTCAGGAATACTGTGTGGCACTTTTACAGCAGGCTCTGCAGTAAAATAAGGTATAGATCACATTTGTTATAATAATTAAAATTATAATATTGAATTGAACATTCTTAATTATTTGTACAATCTATAAAGTATTTTCTTTGAATATGAATATTACCATCATCCTGGCGCCATCGTATTTCACCAGATCTCTGACCAACTCCAATTAATGAACCACTAAGAGTGGCAAACATCAGTAGAGGATCATCTTGTTCTGGTGCCAATTCTGTGCTGTGATTCTACAAATATGTGTTTTGATTTTAATATAGAGAATGAGCTTTTTATTTATCATGACATTCATCCATTTTCGATTCTTGTTCCATGAAAATTATTTCAAATGATCAAAGTTTCAGAATAGGATTGTTTTAAGAGATATAGACAAAGTAAAGTTATTTTGTGCTCGAATCATAGTGAAATTAATGCAAATTGATACAAAAAGCAATTAAAATCTGAAATAAATACATTTGAAATATCGTGCTACTTCAGCTTGAATGTTTTAAACTTTTTTCAATCGAAAAACAATACTAAATTTAAAATAAGTCTTTTTGTATAACCTTTATACATATAAGAATGATATTTTTTGAGTTATATTTTCATGTTCCTCAAAAAGTTGTATTTATATTTTTCTCTGTTTTCTGTTCAATAACAATTGTAGAGTATAAGGTGACAATAATAAAAATCAATTCCAGAAATATAACAGAAAAACAAGGACACGATTTGTCAAATTTTTAAGATAAAAAGAAAAACGATGAAACAGAATTTTATTTTTCCAATATTGAAAATGTTAAGTAACCAAGAACACAATGAAGTTAATACATTCTGAATTAAGAAAATTGTGATATTATACTTCTTTGATCCCTTACTGATAAAAATCTAAGAATGTAAACGCAATATATTTCTAATGGAAATTCGCATGATAAAAAAGCAAAATTTACATGATGTAATTTCTAAAGGGTAAAATTTTGTCATCTCCTTTAAAGTCGTAATTTTTTGGTTAAAATTCCGAAATTAACTGCTACGGGTTATGATAAAATAATTTGTTATACACCCCGCTAGCGGTTACATACTAATTAAAAAAAAGAAAATTACCTCTGGTATTTGCTGTGTGGCGAATGCGCCTAGGACGAAGAAAAGCGTGAGGACAGATGGATACATTTCTTGCGGCGTATGAGAAATCGTGTTTTTCTTTAAATTTTTATCGAACTTTTAGCGATGTTAGGTTATGTGTTCCTCTTTTTAGAAAACTACAGTACTCCAAACCACGATGTTCTCCATACATTGTTTTTTTTTCATCAGTTAATGTTTATGAAAATCGACAACACGATGTCTTTGAACAACAATTGGTATTAACAAACAGTTTTCCGACTCCAACTGGCAGCAATTGTTGCGTCATATTTAGATATCAAGTGCCGAGCTGACACGTTTCATACAACATTATTCGTTTGAAGTCCATTAGAAATATGTTGATAACACTTTACAGCGGTGTTTAACCCATCCTCTACTTTGCCAAGTACTTGTTCACTATTGTTGAGAATAGAGCACATCGATATGATTTGTTTATGAGTCAGCTAGGTCAGCTGTGTTTCGGAGTGGTCATTTAAAAAAATTGTGTTTCGTCGAATGCTGGAATTGCTGGCTCTGACCAGTGTTGCCAGTGCCAGATTGGTCGAGCACCATTAGTCCATTACCATGGAGAATAGACATAAGGAGCGCAAAGTTTGCCAAGTCCTGCAGTGGGTCTCCGACAGGGATGTGCAGTTACGCGTAACTGGAGGATTTTGAGGTAAAATACCGAAGTGAAGTATTTTACGTAGAAAACAGGTAAAATACCTAGTAAATTACGTGCCAAGATGGCGGACCTGTAGAACTGTGCATAACCTCACTTTTTTGAATTTCTGATATTGGCATTCGTAAGGGCGTAAGAGTTTTTTATCAATGCCTATATTGTTAATTGAAAAATAATAATGTCAACCAGGAATGTGCAGTTACGCGTAACTGGAAGTTTTTTTACGTATAATACCTAAAGGAGGTATTTTGCGTAAAATACCTGGAATATGTAAAATACATGTAGAAAACCTCTGATTGGCTGTCTGATTCGAGGTTTCAATTTCCCGCCTCAGAGGTGGCGCCCTCATATATAGAATAAGACGTAATTTACATCATGTAGAAAACTGTTGACGTAAAATACCAGGTGAATTACCGTAGAAAACCAAGTAAATTACCACGAGTATTTTACTTACCCATCACTGGTCTCCGATGCTGTTTCAAAGTCGAAAGTCGAACGAACATCTCTTTCTATCTCCACGCGTTAGAAAAAGAGGTCCGTTCGAGTTTCCAGTTTCGAGCATTTTTCTGTCGGATGTACAATAACTCAATAACGCATAGAAATGTTAGATCTTCTCGAGCGCGGCGCTAGTGTGGTACGCGTAACGATGGCCGCCGTCATGGTCCATGTAAATATAACCTGTGATATAACCCTAAACAAAAATACAAAATTCCTAAATGGCTAAAGCAATTTGTTGAGGCATTTAAAGAATATTGGAATGTAAAAACTGTTATAGATAGATAAACGTTTATTTTTCAGCCTGCTGGCCTTAAAAAATTGACTCGCTTACACTTCCATTTTTACAGAATTTTCTTGAAATTAACCCTTAAAAACTAACATCCATCCATTCCTTATCTCTAAGCCGCACGCTCTTATCGCCTTGCCTTCCTCGCTTCGCCTCGCTCGCATGTCCCTACTTTTTCGCATTGCCTCGCTTGCCAACCTCTGTTTTCGCAGCTAATACCTATTACTTATCTATACTATTTACATCTTACTTATATCTACTTTTTCTCTCCTATTTACAATCTTTCTGATCAGTTATATACTTATTGTTTTCCACGTTTGTGCAATACATACATGATTTCAAAATATACGGCGGCCATTTTTCTACGTGCAACACTAGCGCCATAACTCGGGCAGTATTGTAACTCTTTTTATAAGACAAAAATTTGCTTATTTTCGGTTACATTACTTTGGTCTCCTTATGCAAAGATATTATAAACCTAGATGCGGCAAGTGGCGGCGGAGTGGGGGAAAAATATATATAGCAACTACTTTCGTGCGGTCCGTAGCTACTGCCCTCTTCGTACTACCTACCTCTACTCTTTCTCTGTAGGTTAAATCGCTGCTCTGCAGCTCTAAGGGTAACGATTTTTAATATATTATCCTTGCAGCTTCTCCCTTTTATCTCAAAACATCGGCAAAGTAGAAGGAGGGATTCTGACATAATTTACAAAATAACAATATAGTTTAAAATGATAATAGTTTTGAAATTCTAATCCTTATTTTATTTGTACTGAAAATAAATTAGAGACAATGTTAAAGTTTAGCCACAAAAATTAATTTTAATGCTAATTTTGTAATTAGGGAAATATTTATTTTTTAAATTGATATTTCACATTCCGGTGTATTAAGTAAAGATGATATAAATGTTTCTCTAAAATGGATAAAGAAACATGTATTACATTTTTATTTTCTTACAGCAATTTGTTATTAAATAATTTGAAACAAATTAATTAATATTGATCCTATGTTAGAAATAAACTGCAGCAATCAATTCTATGTAAAAATGAACTCCAGAAACTTGTACTAAATTTTCACTTACATTTAAAACTTTCTTTGTCTCGGCCAATATATAAATGTTAACTTATATTGAATTGATTATTGAATTGAACTTTCAAATGAGGAACGCTTGCGAAGTCAAACAAAATCGAATATAACCAATAAAGATTATATAATATCTAATTAAAAGCCTTCGATGTTAAATGATTTTTAATTGAAGTCTTCAAAATTAGGAAATGTTATTTTAAATTATAAGTAATAATTTTAAATAGAAAACTGTCCAAGAGCTTTGGCATACAAAATCAAATAATTTTGTATGCCAAAGCATTTTGTATTTTAAAAACGAGCGAGTTTTTCAACCAACGACAGATAGAAGCTTTTCAAAATATCTACAATTTCTACCTCAATCATTTTTTTGTAAGACTTGATGTTTTGGTTTTATTTCTCGAAAATAATATGCAAAAAATCCTACAAAATTTCTTCTGAGCATTTTTTGTTAGAATTTGTCATTTTCAGTTTTATTCATCAAAAATACTATGAAAAATAATAAAATACAAATTTTCGGCAAAACCGCGTGAGATAAGGAAAAAAAGTTGTATGGTTGAATTACAGCTTTTAAAATCTCATTACGAAATTTTTTGAACCATTTTTGGATGAAATTTGCCATTTTTGATTTATTCATCTGAAATACTATGAAAAAATTTCAAATTTTGAACCAAACAACGCAACATACAGGAAGAAGCCTTAAGGAGGAATTATCGCTTTTAAAAAGTCGTTCAAAATTTCCTTACATCATTTTTTGATAGGACTTGTAATTCGGTTTTATTTGTCGAAAATACTATGTAAAACATCGAAAATTCAAATTTTTAGCCAAACGACGCGAAATGCGGGGAAAAGTTTTTGAAGAAATTTCAGCTTGTAAAAATTCCTGTAAAATTTCCTCAAAACATTTTTCAACAGAACTCGTCGTTTTTAATTTATTTATCAAGATGGCTGTGTATAAGTAAACATCGAAAATTCCAATATTGCGCCAAAAGACGCGAGATACGTAAAAAGTCTGAAAGAAGACTGGTTGAAGTTTTTGTTTTTTCCAATGAAAAATAATATGAAAACAAAAATCCTATTTTTAGAATCACAACGCGAGATAGAGAAGAATGTCTGAAAAAGGATTGCAGTTTTTTATTGTAAGGTCATTCAGAAAATAAATGTACATTTTTAAATGTCTGTCGAAAATTGAGCGCGTAACGCGTTTGTCACGATGAGAATGTGTACCTCAAAGCCTACAGAGCTTTGAGCAATTTAATCAACTATACCTAATCACGTAAAAAATGCAGTGTATGAAAATGCATGAAAAAACTGGGAGCGGAAAGAGATTTTTTTTGCTAAAGTTTCGTTTAAGAATTTCGAGTGCAAAGAATAAATATACGAGCGCGAAGTTCGGGGTAACCCATTATCGGCTGCAAACCGCGAGATCGGAGAGACGCGCGCGAAGCGCGCCATTTCAGCATGTGACTGCGGGACGGGGAGATTTTTTAAGAAAGAAGAAGCTGCATAAAACTTTCATATAAAGTAATTGTTATGCAAAAACACATTTTTAAGTTTTTATTTTTTCCCCTGTCCCAATTAAACATTGTTGTGAACAGCTTTCCTCGCAACTTAATAAAAAGCCTTGATCTACAACGCATTTTTACACTCTCATCATAATGAGAAGGTATTGGTTTTATGTGAAAAATGAATGTCGCGGATTCCATCAAATGTCGACGTTTTGAGGCCCCCTCAGTCAGAAAAAATAGTTTCTACGTCGGTGTCTGTCTGTCGTTGTCGTCGTTGTCATCGTTGTCGTCGTTGTAGTCTGTAAAGACGATAACATTTGAAGAAATTATCCGACTGGATTGCCCCTTGGCACAGTCCATAAGAGTGTGAAAAGAAAAGACGAGTTCGTCAGCCAGCTATTTTGGACGAAATTTCAAAAAGTTGGAGCATTTTAACGAGCATTTAAAAAATTTTTGTGGCCATTTTTTTTCGAAATTTGACATTTTTATTCGCGGTTCTTTATAACACATGGAATTTCGAACAATTTATCCTTACGACTTTTTTCAATAAAAGTAAAATTGTCAGAGCTATAGCATTTTCAAAATCCAAAATAACAAACGAAAATTAACATTTTGAGCCAAACAACGCACAATATGAAAAAAAGTCTAGACAAGAAAAGTGTTTCTTTTCGCACGCTCTACAAGGATATCATAACGACTTTTTGAATTTTCTTGGAAAATTGAAAATTCACATTTTTATTGCACAAAAAATAATGAAAAATCCAAAAATTTAATTTTACGGTCAAACTATGCAAGTTACGACAAATGATGATTGAACAAAAATTGTGCACTACAAAAAGATCTACAAATTTGTTAATGGTCTTTTTTTGATAGGATGTGTAGTTTTTGCATTATTTGTAAAAATTACTTTAACAGTGAAAAAATCAGCCCGATAATTGGGCACATTCTCATAAAAACTTTGCTTATTCATTTTCTTTTTCATCTCGTGTGTGTTTTTTCAAAATACCTCATTGTTTTCATGTTCTCAATACTATTTCTAACCATTAAAACAATAAAATAACTATCATTAATGCTCACTAGGGTGGTCCAAAAATTCGACTTTCGATTTTTGGTGATAAACCCCCCCCCCCCATTTTGTTCGTTTTCCGGAAAAAGAAATTCCGTATTTTTTTTTTTTATTCAACGTTAACCCCTGCCCCCGGGCTTTTGAAATGAACATGGGGTTTTAAATGGGAAAAGCTCGATTTTCAAAAAAATGGAAAAAAGAAGTACTTCTTATACATTTTTTGTCAATTAAAGTATTGTCACCTCTTGAGGAGTGTTTAAGGAATAATTTCCACCCACTAGCTTTCAATTTGGTCACACCTCAACCCCTTTAATTATGCCCGGAAAATGCCCCAAAAAATGCAAAATACCAGTTTTCTATCAAATTCATGCTAAAGACGGTATTTTAAAATAAAATTTCAACATGAATTATTTTTAATCAACAAGTGACGAGTTTTAAAGTATATTTTGAATAATTTGAAATTTTTTAAACAATTAGTATTTGTTTAAACAATTTTTTCCCCCCTGTAAATCGTGAAAAGTTATTATTTTCTGAAAATAATGACACAGTTAAAGAATGTTGAAATGAATACATTTTTGAAGGATGGTTGGTAATTATTTAAACTATTTATTATTTTTAATAACTAGTTGGAAAAAATCTTTCAAATTGTATGATTTATTAGAAAGATATGGAAATATACGCTTAAGTAATGGAATTTCCTTCTTCATTTGATATCAAATACAAATTTAGTCATTTTTATCTGAAGAACATAGAACATAACATATATATAGTCGTTGCGAAGCGCAACGATCAAATCTCGCTCCGCAAGCGCGCTCAAACTTTTCGGTTTCTATTATACGATGAACAGAAACGAGCGTGGAGCGCGAGGTTTACATGATTTTTAAGTGAAATATCGAGCGCGAGTGTCTTGATGAGAATCTGTTCCTTAAGGTCGATAGAACCTTAAGCAAATTAGTTCCTCTTTCTATGTAAAACATACATAATGAAACCAAAAGCAGGTCATAACGATGAAGCTAACTAAGAGAGCATTTGCCCGCGAAGCGCGCAATAGTGAGCACACGAAGTCCGAAACCCGAGAGGAACCGAGCTTAAAGCGTCCGCCAAATGTGTCCAAGCGCGTAGCGCGAGGTGAATATATTATCGAGCGCGAAGCGTGAGATAAACATATCATCGAGCGCGAAGCGTGATATGAATGCCTAATCGAGCGCGATGCGCGAGATCGAACAGATGCGCGCCCTAGGCATTCGCATTTTGCGAATGCGGGAAGGGAAGAGTGTATAGGTCCTCGTGAATATATGATTGTTAAATAAGACCTTATTTTATTAGTACTTCATAAAATGAAGTGCTCGAGCAAAGTAATACTTTTTTTAAGCTATCAGCAAGAGAACTTAAGCAAAAGTGTGAAAAATATCTTTATCGAGCGATATTTAAAGGACCTATTTCCCTTTCTCTACTTCTTTAGGCCAAGCAATATTTAAAGGTAAACGACTAATCATGAAGTAAGGGCGGGTA
Organism: Andricus quercusramuli; assembly: GCA_932178445.1. Lineage (NCBI taxonomy): Eukaryota > Metazoa > Arthropoda > Insecta > Hymenoptera > Cynipidae > Andricus > Andricus quercusramuli. The sequence goes on from CAKNXH010061627.1 coordinate 70,144, forward strand.
GAAATATTATGTCAAAATATTTTGAAATACAAGAGGTATTTCAAACAGTATTGTCTCAATATATTTCCGAGAAAATGTTGGTCTTCAGCACTGTATACTACACAGGTAGAGAGAAGTAGTTATTATACAATGCCTTGGAAGCTGGGGTCCTTTTAAACTTTAAATAGTCATCATTAGAGATATGGGCGTGAAAATCTTCAATGGAAATTTTCCTTTTTTTAATTTAAAAAATTTATAAATGTTCGATCAGTTAATTGCAAAAATTCTCATCATAAGAAATTGTAAGTTGGTACTATTCGTTTTGGTTATGAAAAATTTTACCAGTTTTAAAGTAAAAGACGTGTGGCCCAAACTAAACTTTTTCAATGGTAAATATTTTTAAATTTCTAAAAAATATATTAAAATTAAATCGAAGTATCTGGGCTAACCGGAAATATTTGTGATAACACTTTTTATTCAAATAATGTTTGCTTTTTAGCGACCCTACTTAAATTACGTAAAAGCTCAAGGGGGAGGAAGGGGTAGAGATATTTTCTTACGATTCTTTACGGAAGGGGGGGGGGGGGTCTTTCATTCATGCACGTAATTTTTGGAAATTCGCAAGTAAAACAAATAACTGGCAGTAAGTGTATACATCAATTTCATATGAATTTAACTGTACGCGCCAAAGAAATCTGGTGATTGAAAAACGAACCTAGCCAAAAACAATTTGAAAAAAAGTCAGGGAATTTTATTGGTCAGGGAGAAGTCAGGGAATTTACAAAAAAATTCTTGTAAAAGTCAGTGAATTTCTATAAATCGAAATAACTGTCAAGAAGAATAAATATGAAATATTTTTGTTCTCTTTTATAAAAGATTCTAGGTTAAAAATTTTACAAGTTCAACATTCTGGCAGTTGAATATTAAGTTATATATTATTCTTATTAGTAATTTATTTGCCTTATATTTATATTTCTTTTTTTTTTAAAGTTGCTTTCTCTTAAAGATTATCTTTTGAGTTATAAATTTTACTATTTCTTTGAAAATTCAACTTTTTGTTGTTGAAAATTTGTCTTTTTATTAAAAAAATTCAATAATTGTAGTAGAAATTGCATCTTCCTTGGATAAAAATGCAACTGTTTTATTAAAAATTCGTCTTGTTTGGTTGAAACTTCAAACACTTTCGTACAAAATTTAACTTTTTTAAAATTCATATCTTAGTACTGAAAATTCAACTAAATTCTCTCTTGGATGAAAATTCAACTACTTTTTTGTTGTTGAAAATTTGTCTTTCTAATTAAAAAATTCATATTTTTTAGTAGAATTTGCATCTTTCTTGGATAAAAATGCAACTGTTTGGTAAAAATTAGACCATTTTTTTAAAAAATCATCCTTTTTTGCTTGCAATTCAATTGTTTTTTTTAATTTGTCTTTTTGGGTTAAAAATTCAAATTTTTACTTTTTGTTAAAAATTCATATCTTAATGTTCAAAATTTAACTGAATTCTTTTTTGAATGAAAAGTCAATGATTTTTTTTTTGTAAATTTGTCTATTTAATTAAAAAATGTATCTATTTTACTAGAACTTGCACCGTTCTTGGAGAGGAATGCTACTGATTAGTTGAAAATTGAACAATTTTATTAAAAAGTTATGCTTTTTGGTTCAAAATTCAACTGTTTTGTTGAAAATTAGTCTCCTTGGGCTAGATATTCAACTATTGTCGTTGAAAATTTATTTCTGGTTCAAAAGTCATATTTTGATATGTAAAGTTCAATAAAATCTTTTTTGGATAAAAATGGCATCTTTCTTGGATAACTATTTGTAAAAAAAAATTTTTTTTTTGAAAATTGATATTTTTTGGTTGAAAATTGATATTTTTTGGTTGAAAATTCCATTTTTGTATAGAAGATTCGTCTTTTGGCTTGAAGGTTCGAAAATTTGGATAACTTTTTTTTTCTTTTATGACTGGACAATCTTTTATTTGTTGTAATATCGTCTGCTTGGTTTTGAAATTAATTTTGTTGGATGTTTTTTTTTTAAGTATCAACTATTACCCATAATAATTGCTAAGGATCCGGAACGTTTAAAACAACTTCATTCGTTTCAATTCACCTGACCCTAAAGCCAAAAACTTAAATCAACAATTTCTACATAAATAAACTATTACACTTTTTTTGTTCGAATTTCATCATTTTAGGCGGAGAATTCAATTATTTTTTTTTTAAAATCAATTTTTTTCTAAAGTAATCTTTTATAGTGGAAATTTCATTTTTTTACGGTAAATAAATTTGAAATTTTTTATTTTTTATCTGAAATATTGTTTTATTCCGTATATAAAAAACCTTATTTTAATATTTATTCTAATATTAATGGTCAGGGGAAATTAGAGATTGGTCAAGGAAAAATAAGGCAATTTTGAAAAGCATATATTATCTTAAATATATAAGTATAGTAAGAGGAAGGGGGAAGGGTAGAAATATTTTGTTACAGCCCGTTGCAGGGGTGAGGGGGGTCTTGAAGGGGGCCTATAATCCTATAATATTATTAGAATATTCCATGAAGTATATCCAATTATCTCTCTAGACCACTAATTCAGTTTCATAATTTTTAAAATCTATTTCGAGTTTAAATTTTTACGACTTTTTTCTGTAAATTCAGAAATTAGCATTAATCAGAAAAAATATGACAATACAATTTTCTCTATATGTACATATATTATGCATGTACATTAGGGTGGTCCAAAAATTTTTTTTTCGAATTTTTATGGGGACACCCCTCAAATTTGTTCGAATCCGCACAAAAATAAATGCGTTTTTTTTTGTTTTGGAAAAAAATGATATTTAGGGGTGGCGCAAGCCCCATGAAGTTTAACATGTATTTCCCATAAGAAAAAAATACGTTTTTGTAAATCTTATTCAGAATCCTCAATATTATCTCAATCGAGTTGAAACTCAACATTTTTCTTCACAATTAGCCATAGAATACGAATAAAATATCACTTTTCAAATATCACCCCCATAAGTCTGTTTTATAGGGTCCCAAAGAAACCCCATAAGTGAAAAAATGGGTTTTGCGAGTTTTTGGCGCTAATTATGATTTTTTTGCGGTTTTTTTAATGCAAATTGTTTTTAATACATGAAACATGACTTTATACTGAATATTATATATTTTCATAAATTGTTTAAACAAGTTATTATTGTTTTTAGCAATTTTCTCATGGAATGGAGTTAGAAAGACGCGGTTTTTTCACAAATATTCCATTTTTTGTCCAATTTTCAATTAGAGGGAAGGGATAGTTCATCAATGTTAACAATAGTGATTGTTTAAACAATTCATTATAATTAAAAATAATATTATATTTGAATAATGCTAGAAAGATGCGGGTTTTTTTCTGGCTTTTTATCCAATTTTCATCTGTAGTAAAGTAATAATAAATTTAAGTTAACAAAATAATTGTTTAAACAATTTATGAAAATTATGAATAATATTATATTTGAATAATGCTAGAAAGATGCGGTTTTTTTTTTAAATTTCTGGCTTTTTGTCCAATTTTCATTTAGAGTGAAGTAATAATAAATTCAAGTTAACACAATAATTGTTTGAACAATTTATTATAATTATTAATAATATTATATTTGAATAATGCTAGAAAGATGCGTTTTTTTTTAATTTCTGGCTTTTTGTTTAATTTTCATATGGAGTAAAGTGATAATGAATTCAAGTTAACAAAATAATTGTTTAAACAATTTATTATCATTGTTGATAGTATTCTCTTTGCTTAATTGGTAGAATGTTGCAGTTTTTTTCTGAAATTTTCCACTGTTTGTCTATTTTCTATTAGGCGTGTCTTGATAATTAATTAGATTTAGCAAAAATAATTGTTTAAACAAATTATTATTGTTTATGAATATCTTCATGTATATCGATTGCGCCTGATAGTTGCGGTTTTCCGGCAATTTTCACCTTTATGTCCTTTTTTCACTCAGTGAGGTAATAATTAATTAAAGTCAACAAAAAAGTTGTTCAAACAATTTAATATTGTTGATAACAAACTTTTCTTAGATAAGTGCTAGAAAGTGGAGGTTTTTTCTAAAATCTTTCACTTTGCATCGCCTTTTTATTTATGAACAAGTAATAAGTCGGCCACAACAAAAATGATTTTCCGAAAGGTATTGTTGTTTTAAGTGAATTATTTTTGCTCTTTTCACAATGCTTAAAAAAAATAATTCAAAGAAAAAAATCTATTTTACACGAAAGGCAGAAATCAATATTAAATTGTTCAAACAACTTTTTTGTTGACTTTAATTAATTATTACCTCACTAAGTGAAAAAAGGACAGAAAAGTAAACATAGCCGAAAAACCGTAACTATCAGGCGCAATTGATATAGATGAAGATAGTCATAAACAATAATAATTTGTTTGAACAATTATTTTTGCTCAATATAATTAATTATTAAGTCACGCCTAATGAAAAATAAACAAACAGTTGAAACTTTCAGAAAAAACCGCAACATTCTACCAATTGAGCAAAGAGAATATTATAAACAATGATAATAAATTGTTTAAACAATTATTTTGTTAACTTGAATTCATTATTAATTCACTCCAAATGGAAATTAAACAAAAAGCCAGAAATTTGAAAAAAACCGCATCTTTCTAGCATTATTGAATTATAATATTATTAATAAGTATAATGAATTGTTTAAACAATTATTTTGTTAAATTGAATTAATTATTACTTCACTCCGAATGAAAAGTGGACAAAAAATCAGAAATTGAAACAAAAAAACGCATTTTTTCAGCATTATTCAAATATAATAATATTAATAATTAAAATAAATTGTTTAAACAATTATTTTGTTAACTTGAATTCATTATTACTTCACTCCAAATGAAAATTAAACAGAAAGCCAGAAAATAAAAAAAAACCGCATCTTTCTAGCATTATTCAATTATAATATTAATAATAAGTATAATAAATTGTTTAAACAATTATTTTGTTAACTTGAATTCATTATTACTTCACTCCGAATGAAAAGTGGACAAAAAGCCAGAAACTAAAAAAAAATCCGCATCTTTCTAGCATTATTCAAATATAATATTATTTATAATTATAATAAATTGTTTAAACAATCACTATTGTTAACATTAATGAAATATCACTTCCCTCTAATTGAAAATTGGACAAAAAATGAAAAATTTGTGAAAAAACCGCGTGTTTCTAACTGCATTCTATGAGAAAATTGCTAAAAACAATAATAAATTGTTTGAACAATTCATTAAAATATCTAATTTTCAGTATAAAGTCATATTTTATGTATTAAAAACAATTCGCATTAAAAAAAAACGCAAAAAAATCATAATTAGCGCCAAAAACTCGCAAAACCCATTTTTTCACTTATGGGGTTTCTTTGGGACCCTATAAAACAGACTTATGGGGTGATATTTGAAAAGTGATATTTTATTCGTATTCTATGGCTAATTGTGAAGAGAAATGTTGAGTTTCAACTCGATTGAGATAATATTGAGGATTCTGAATAAGATTTACAAAAACGTCTTTTTTTCTTATGGGAAATACATGTTAAACTTCATGGGGCTTGCGCCACCCCTAAATATCATTTTTTTTCAAAACAAAAAAAACGCATTTATTTTTGTGCGGATTCGAACAAATTTGGGGGGTGTCCCGATAAAAATTCGAAAAAAAATTTTTCCAATGCATTTTTGGACCACCCTAATGTACATATTTATAACTTAAGAATAAATCGAAATATTTTGATTTTTTCGCAATATCGTCTTAAAGAACTTCTGAAAATAGTTAATCTTGGGGATTTAATTATTCAATGACAATGTACATTCCTAATCACTCGGTGACTAGGTCAGGAAAAAGCATTCAGTATTTTTTGAACGGCCCCTAAATATATATGAGGCGTCAAAAAATGGTATCTTCAAAGTATATATCATTCGACGCAGAATTTAATGAAACTTATAAATCAATAAAGTCTCGGAAAAGTATTTTTGGTACCTTTTTTGAAAATCTGAAGAATCAGTTATATCTGGCTGGTCTGAAAGATTAAATTATAAAATTCGAACAAGAAACCTAAAACTTAATGCAGGAAAGTGTCCTTGAAATTTTGACTCAATATCTTTTGTTAGCTTTAGTAAATTTCCCGAGTACCCCATCCTTTAAATTTGAAGATTACACCTAGAGATGTGAAGAAAAGCAGGTATATATTCAGGGCGAGTTACCTTCCCCTTCAAGTAGGACCCTCTCACCTCTCTCGGTGCCGAGTGCTCGCCTGCATCTATAGTCGACCCATGTCAGCGGGGAGTCATTTTACACATGAGGAATAAAATACAAAACATAAAGATTTTTTAATTTTGCAAATAGTAATTTGAAAATATTATATTTGAAATCTACGTTTCTTGACGATTCCAACGATATGTTACTTGACTTCGTAAGTTGAAATTTAGGAGTGTTTATTAGGCCATATCCCGTTTTTTCAGATTGTAACGCTCGGATCGACTAGTTTCTAGACAGATCGGCTATTTTAATTTAAAAAATTAATAATTAATTAATATAATTATTTGTTATGCCATAAAAGTCCAATATATAGATTATGCAGTCAATTAAAAATATAGAAAAAGTTTTTGTACAAAAAAAATGAAGAAATGAGTTTCCGCAAGTCTCTTAACTTCTGATGTAACTTCCTATTATATTGTTGTAAGTTTGTCCCGTAGCCTTAACACCTCGGCCATCTAAAAGTTAATTTTTTTCATTTTGGTCGGATATGAATTTCAATTCATTACATCCTAATATTTAATTCATTAAAGCATGAACAATTTTTAAACATTAGAAGTGCTTGATATATAGAATATAGATTATGCAGTCAATTAAAAATATACAAAAAATTCTTAATAATACAGTTCTTGTATTAAGATTTCGATCACCTTCAACAATTAATGTTTTACTATCTTAAATATGTAACAGTGTAAAATTAATTATTACTTGAGCATTTGTGCAATTGGATTTTAAGAGATTTCAAAATAAGTCACAGAATTTTAAATAATTTTAAGATATCGTAACGGATCATGAGAAATTCAAACGGGTTTCCATGATTTCACGATATTTTCAAGAATTTTAAGAGATTTCAAAAGATTCCAAATTATATCCACGGATTCTAAAGGATTTAATTATTATTATTATTAATTTGAAATCTCTTTGAATCCAATTGCACAAATGCTCAAGTAATAATTAATTGTACACTATTATTATTTAATATCAAGTAAAAGATGCGCAATTCTTATTTAATCCTATAATGTTGTACGAATTATGCTATTTTTATTTTAAAAAATTAATTTAAGAAAAATATTGTTGATAACATTAACAATTGTATAATTCCTGAATGAAATGTTATAAATAAAAAGGTACCAAAGAGATTCGTAGAGAATCCTTCAATGAATAAAATGAAGTGATAAAAGAATAACCTGAAATAGTTTCTTCTAAAGTTCGCCTGGTAATAGGATTATTTTCCTCAAATTTAAAAATAATTTTTAACAATGCTTATTTTTGAACTTAAAATAATTAGTGTACATCCTTATTTATTGCGTCAAATTGGAAGTCTGAAAAACTGAACAATTCTGGCCATACTGGCGTTTGACCCCAAATAATAAACTATGGTAGAACTATACCTTCAAAATTGAATTATTTGCAACCAAATGACAAACTTGTTTTGTATTTGTATTGTAATAGTTTCATTTTCAATGTCACTCATAAAATGTTTTAAAAAATTTCAATCATATGAATCAAACTGTTCACAATTTAAAACTTTTAAATACAAACCGTTTTAAACAATAAAAGCATTCTTAGTTGAAATAGTATAATTTTAGGGTCTTAAAAATTAGACAAAGTATGCGTAAAAATAAAATAACAAAAAATGTGCAACTTCACAATTTGAAGGTCTTAAAATTAAAAGTTCAATAGTATCGAAAATTTAACAATTCCGCGCAATTCTGCAGTTGTTCCATTTTAAATATAAGCTTAATAGTTGAAATTTCTTAAAATGTAAACTTTCCCAATCAAATCATATCAACTTCGAGTGCGGAAAATGGAAGGACAATTTCATTGTTAATGAATGTAAAATTTCAGATATGTAAATCGTCTGCAGTTGAACAATTTTCAATAAGGTCGAAGTGAATCAAAAGAATTACGTATTCTTTTCTTTTTTCTATTCTGGCGTATTCTGTTATAAATGTTACAATATATTCACTCGGTTGTGATTTACGTTACGTTATTGGCAAAATTCACGCCAAAATTGTAATTCGTTAATTACACTGCAATTTTGAACAATATATCATGCAAATCGTTGTCTTTTATATAATTATTATTAAAAGATAAACAGATCATATTAAACAAAAACCATGAAATTATTATTGACAGTTCAATTTGAACGAAATATAATTTCATTAAACAGTGATAAATATTCATTTGTTTATTGATTGTTATTGACACCGATCGCCGGATAACTTCGAATTGCTCTAGTGATCATGAATATTTTCAGAAAACTATATTATCTACTGAAATTCCTTTCGGCGCCAGCGCCTCTTTTGCCCATTTTACTCACGACAACTGTTAAGAGGGGATAGATACTTCAGCGGGTTGAGAGGCACAGCGGGGACGGTAAGATTTTCGCCGACAGCGCCGTCTACATTTATCTTACCCTACTAATAATTATATCCCCACTCCACCGCCACTTGCCGCATCTAGGTTTATAATATCTTTGCTTACAGGGATACTACTCCTTACTATTCCTTCGTGGCAACAACATAGCGACCGGTGGTAGAGCGCGAGTGGGGACGAAACTGGGAGAGCTTAAAGGTGTATTTACATGCTCTGTCTGCTGGCTGTCAGCCAGCCAACATATCGAAATATCCATTCACACCACCGGAAAATTCAGCGAAATATAGTAATATTTTAGTTATCTTCCAGTGAGTTTCAGAATATAACTAAAATATTACTATATTTCACTGAATTTTCCGGAGGTGTGAATGGATATTTCGATATGTTGGCTCTGGCTGGCTGACAGCCAGCAGACAGAGCGTGTAAATACATCTTCAGAATATAACTAAAATATTACTATATTTCATTGAATTTTCCGGAGGTGTGAATTGATAGGGCCCGAGCACAATGGAGACCCGAACTCGAAACCTGAACCTTTTTTACCGTAGATACGGTAAAAAGGGACATAGTTATTTTCGGGTTCAAGTTTCGGTTTCAGGTATCCATTGTGCCTGGGCCCAAATTCGGATATGTTGGCTGGCTGACAGCCACAGCGTTGCCGTCGGTCGAGAAAAAAGGTCAGGAGCTTTTTATCAGAAGACTTGACAAAAAATCAGGAGATTCATAAGCTCCAACGCGGGCACATTGCACTACTGCGCAGGCGATTTATGAGGCGCTTCGTTGGCTGCCGTTCGCGCGCTTATTTGAAATGTGGAAGAATACAATTTTTTATATTTATTATTAATAATCAAAATTGATTTTTGTAACATGTTCAAGTGGTACGGGAATGGTTCTCAATATATTCTGAGCATAAAGTTTTAAGAAATAAAAAAAAGATTACATTGAATGACTTGATATTTTTTATTTCCGGAATATTCATTTAATTCTTCAACCCAATGCTCAGAATATATTAGAAACGTTCCACATACCACTTGAACATGTTAAAATATAATTATTCCTAATTATTAATAATAAATTTAAAAAATTGTATTTTTTAACATTTCAAATAAGCGCGCGAACAGCAGCCAATGAAGCGCCTCATTCATTGCATGCGCAGTAGTGCAAGTTACCCGCATAGCAATGGGTAGGTATTCAGTATTCACTTGTCCGAAATTTCATTTTCCCTAAAACTCATTTTGCCGAAAAAATCACTAGATTACTAGCCGCCTTCGAAACAATTGATAGATGGGCTTCTGCTTGCCAATTAAAATTGGCAATATATTTATCACACAACAAAGTCCTTATTATTTTTATACAATAACTCTTAAGACAAAAAAACTCCAATTTGTTTATTGAAGTTACAATTAGCCAGTAATAATCTTAAAATTGTAAATTAAACTTACCGAAACAGTTTCAATATGTACCTCTCGGACATCAACCAGGGATGAGGTGCATCAACACACGGATTGCGGTCTACGGCCTTATCCATAACCTTAAAACGCATGTATAAAGTGCAAGGACATCAACCCTAATCAGAATTTAACATGCTTGCTTAGGGCGCTTTCACACGATTGCAGATCAGCAGATTGCATGCAGAAGGTTCATAAGAGTGAAAGAGGCAGGCTGTTCTCCATCTCTTTTACTCTTGTGGACTTTCTGCATGCATTCTGCTGATCTGCAATCGTGTGAAAGCGCCCTTACAAGCCACAAGTGACTATAAAGGCCGTTTCATAACTCGCTTGCCATCAGGGGCAGGCAGCCTGAAAAAGTCGGCAAGAGTGAAAGAGATAGCGAACGATCAGAATGGTCCGTCTCTTTCACTCTTATGGATATTCTGCAGGATGGCTGCCTGGCACTGCCGACAAGCAGAGGTATGAAAAGGCCTTATTGTAGAATCTGAACAATAAATCAGGAGATTTCAAGGAAAATCAGTATATCAGTAGCCAGCCTCAAAAGTCAGTAGAACTCCCGATAAATCAGTAGCAATGGCAACGCTGGACAGCCAGCAGACGAGTGTGTAAATACACCTGAAGGCTAGACCGTGTATTTTTAGATCATGGTATGCACTGTGCAGTATACATTGATGTAAATAGTATGCATCATTTTGACAACGCAGAGACGCTTTCCTAACTACGATTGAAATCTTTTCGCGTCATGATGTAGCACAGCTTTTCTAGATATTTAAATGTAGATGATAAGAATCTAGTTAATACCTGTTTCAATTCTTGAAGATACATAGTTTCACATTTAATAGAAATTGTAAATTTGAAACTATTTATCCTTAAAGGACACTTGGGATCACTGAGAAACCATAGGACTTCAGGAAAATAATATCCCTGGGATTGACTATGTTGTCAATAAAATTAATATGCATTAAAAAGATATTTTTACCACGAAATTTTTTTTCGAGGTAACATGCTCAGGACGAAATTTATTTGATATTGAAAAACTTCTAATAATGTGATGAAAAATTAAATACTATGAGAGATTATGTGTGTATTAAAATGTGTGGACTGTTCAACATTATGTGCGTACGAGCATGAGAATTTGCTCGACATTTATACGCTTTGAGAATTTAATGAGCATTTATGAGCATTTTGAATCAGGATTTAAACAATCGTATTTTATACTTTTATTAATAATAATTACCCAGGAAGAAAGAAACGATTGAACTGGAGCGCTTTGAAATGTGTATCTTAAAATTCCAGATTGAGAAAGTTTCATTTCAATTTTTTTTTTGACTCTTTGAATTGGTCAGCTATTAAATGTGCAAAGCCACATTCGGAAGTGTACTCGTTCTATCGTTTTAAGACATTCTGAATAGGAGAACGTAACCTCAAAAAACTAACTTAAGTTCAATTGGTGATTTACGATTCACAGAAGAAACGCATGAATGGTTTCCAGTTCTCAATGAAATGGAGTTTGAAGGATGTGAAAGTATTTGTATTTGTATTTATTCATGAAAAGTTCCAAGGGCTAAATAGCCCTATAATTTTTTTTGGATCCAGGCTATCAACAGAAGGATATTATAAATATAAATACGCAGGTATAGCTACTTAAAAGTATATACGCATTCATATACACATACTTATATATATTTTAATTGTGAATTTAAGTTTTAACAATGTGTGACTTCGAGGGTAGAATTGGATGTGTTGAATAAGTAATCAAAAAGTAGTTTTCTAAAATGAAATTGTAAAGGTGCATTTCTGATGGTTATAGGTAGTTTGTTCCAAAGGCGAGCACCACGAATAACAAAGGACCTTTGCATTTTACACGTGCGGTGTGGCTAAATTTTTAATACTGTTTTCCTTTCACGGAGTTTGGAATGTGTTGGTTGATTTTTGTCAATGAAATTGAAGAGGTTGAGAAGATAGTGCGGGGCTTCCTTACTGAATAGGCTATAAAATGAATTACCCATGAAAAATTGTCTTCTTTTGGCGACGTTAAGGAGTCCGGCTCTTTCTCTATACTGAGTAATATGTTTACTTTTAGGGATGTTATAGATGAACCTAATGCAAGCATTAAGCGTACGCTCAAGCTTAGCATTCAGCTCATCAGTAATATCGTCATATACCACACAGCCGTAGTCAAAGAAAGGAAGGATCAGGCTTTTAACTAGGAGGATACGCGTTGAAGTAGGAAGTGATTCTTTATTCCTGTTAAGCTGTTGGAGGACTCTAAAGATTTTCCTTGAGATATCCGCAACGTGTTCATTCCATGTAAGAGAGCGATTAAGAATATAGCCTAAATCTTTCACAGAATCCACAAAGGGAATGAGATGCCCATCGATCGAGAGAGAAGGCAAGGTTGCAATTGTTGCAAGTGAAGGAGAGGAAGAAGGACCTATGATTATAGCCTGAGTTGTAGCAGGGTTATGAGTGAGAACGTTTGTCAAGGCCCACTGCACCACCAAATCAATATCCTCCTGTACCTTTTGAAGTAAGCTCTTAAGAGTGGCAAAAGGCCCGGAGAGGTAAAGCTTGAAATCATCAGCATAATTGTCATAGTTGCAGTGTCGAAGTTCACTACCAAGTTCAGATGTATAAATATTAAATAGAGTAGGTGCAAGCGTGGAACTTTGAGGGACACCACTCTTAACCTCCCCACAGTCAGAATGCTCGCCATTGCTGATTTGTACTCTTTCAGAGCGATTACTAAGATAAGATTCAAACCACTTCACAGCCATGTTTGAGAGGTTGAGTGATTTGAGCCTAGTCAACAGTAAATTATGGTTAACTGTATCAAACGCCTTAGAAAAGTCAAAAAGGACGACAACCGTTATTTCCCTTCTATCAATTGCCAGTTTGAGGTCAGAAGTTACTTTAAGTGTAGCTGTAAGAGCATGGCACGAAACCCAGATTGCATTGGGTCCATTAAATTGTTACTTTCAATATGTGCAGTAAGTTGCTGATGGACAATGCGCTCGAAAGATTTAGACAAGGCACAGAGGATGGATATCGGGCGGAAATCTTTGGGAGAGGAAGGGTTAGAAATTTTCGGAACAGGGCGAATAATCGCCTCTTTCCAAGTATCAGGAAATATTCCCACCTGTAGAGATGCGTTATAGATATGTAAGAGAATGTAAAAGTGCATAAGAGTGAATGGTAAAGTGCAGATTCACTTTAACAGAAACGAATCTGCATCATACAATTGATGATTGATGAAGTCCGATGAATTGTATAATGCAGATTGCGCTCTTCATTATTGAATTGTAGTGAATCGGGATTGGGTGCAAGTAAATTTGAATAGTAAAGTGCAGACTGTTTAGGAACTTAAATGAATTGGACTTTAAAGATTCAACAATGTCCATCATAAGAAACCTATTTTATAAACATTTAAATAAAATATTAAAATAAATAAATATATTTAAATAATTTAATATAAATATTTCAATTAAAATATTTGAATTGTAATAAAATTTACATACTTATGTTAGTGAAATGCAAGTTTATGTAAATAGTAAATTTTTCAATAAATTATAATAAATTAAATAAATCTCTGAGAATAAAATATTTCTGATTATAACAAAGTTTAAATATATGTATACTGTAGTTTATTACATCTGTGCACATTTTTCAATTAAAAAATTAATAAACCACTTTAATTATTCAAAAGGCGGAAATTGTCGTTAAAAAAGTTAAATTTGTGAATGCGTATTTTTTTAAACATAGGTAAATAAACGTAATAAAGTTGTAAGATCAAAAATACTTAATTTTTCATTTTCAATAAGTCACAAAGAGTCATGCACCATTAACCAAATTCTATGACATTCGGAGGTTTACAAACGAACGTTTTGTCTTCAAATTCTAATAAAATAATTTTAGAAGAGACATTTTTAAAAGGTATTATAATACTACCTTTTCACGAGCACTGTATTTTAAATTACAACGTATAACCCGGTAAATTTAGGAAAGTCGATCCGCAATTCACGATCTACTCCAATTTCACAAATAACTGTCCGATGTAAAATTACTATGTCTGACTATGGAAATTATTCGATCAGTGTGGCACGTACTAAATTTACGTCAGTGAATAAATTTAAATTTAACACTTTTTTGGTAAAGTTGCAGTATCTAGCATAATTTCACACACGGGTAGTACTGTTACGCCTTGGCATACTGAAAAAATTACAAACAGGACATAAATCGACAATCCATCGACAAACTGACAGAAAGAGATGGCGCGTTGGACTTTTTCATAAAATTACGTCTCAGAGCCTCTAATATTACTCGGATAGTGATGAGTTCTATGTGAATGAAAAAGTATGTCTTTTTTATTCAAAACGATACCTAAGAAAAGTGCTATGCCCCTAGTAGCAACGTCTACCTTGTATGACCATCTGCTCCCCCTAGTCGACCAGACTGGCGGGAGATAAAGAAACCAGATTCTGGTATTTAGTTTAAACACTAGTAATTAATATAAATAATGAAAGTGAAAATTAGGAATCGGAAAGTTGAACGATTCACAAGTATGATCAAACATGCAAGCTTATACGACAACAGCGTTATGTTTGTAATATTTCAGTGTGTCTCCTGGAATATGGTGACGTCTCCGCAGTATATTCTCCCAGAAAGGGCTGAAATATAGTGTAAAACTATTACAGAAACCTATTTGGTACCATTTAACGTTATTTTAATTTGTTCTTGTGTATATCATGAGCAGTCTGGGTCAGAATCTGCAATCCCGGTAAGATGGTGCGAATGGAATGTCATTAATGTGGGAACAAATATCGTGGAATTTCAAACTTTTTGAAAACCTTATCAATTCCGCTTTTGAAATATACGTTTTAATTTCTTTTATCGTAATTAAATTGTGTCGCATTTCAATCCCGTTTAATGTGATGATTATTTCAGCTAACAAATGAATACATTTTAATTATAATTGGAAGTTAAAAATTGAAATCAAGTTAATGCTGCTTGATATCGTAAGCCAAACTGGAATATTGAAGACAATTTAATTCTCTCCGGCGAGTGATAATTGGGAGAAAACCAATGCCATTGAATTACGTCAGTCGACCGCGAACATCAAAGTCAATTTTATACCATCTGGCACGTAAAAATTGCGAACAAATGAATTTTATATAATTCAATACAGAAAACTCGCAAATTCAGACCAGTTTAATACCGTCTGGCAAGTACAAATTGCAAACACATGAATTTTATTCAATTTGATACAGAAAACTCAGAAATTGAGGCCAATTCAATACCACCTGGCAAGTACAAATTGCTAACAGATGAATATTATTTAATTCGATACAGAAAACTCGGAAATTGAAGTCAATCTGATCACTTTCGTATGGTTGAAAATTAGAGAAACTTAAAATTTGATGTCAATTTCATACGTTCTGATAAGTGAACTTTAAAATTGGTTTTTTCAGATTTAGTTAAAATAATGTAAATAAAGTAAGATAAAATAGTCTAAAAAAATAATTCAATTAATGACATACATATTCAATTTCTTTATATTAATTACTTACAATACTTCATATAAACATAAAACTTCATAAATACTATTTATTAAAAACTACTGCGCTTCAATGTTTTTAGGCATTATGCAGACATACTGCTTTTGTTTAAAATCTAGGCCCACTATCTTGGACTTGATTTCTGATAGGGCAATGGGTGAAAGTTCTATATTTTCAGTGACCTTCCAGATGTGGTGTACTTTCACGTCCCCAACAAAAAAGCCATTTTTTAAGAGAAAAATTAAATTATTTTAAGAGAAATTTAGATGTTTTGAAAAAATTTCTAAAATGTTTAAGAATTTACCAAAATTTAAAACATTTAAAAGAAAATGTGGATTTTTGAAAAATTTCGAATGAAATTTTAAAGCTTTTGAAGAATTTTGAAAGGTTTTAGGATAATACAAATTTTTTTTTTGAGATTCCTGAGAAAATTTTAAGTTATTTTTCCAAAATAAGAAATTATTTTAATTTGTAAGTGAAATTATTAAATTCGGATATATAAATAACAGTTAGACACTTATTAATGTAGTAAACAATTTAGTAAGTTTAAAAGATATTCAGAAGTTTTGACAAGATTCAAAATTAATTTTAAACTTTCAATGATTTAAATAATTGGAAACAAAATGTAGATTTAGCAGATTTCGAACGAAAAATTGAGAAGCTTTTCAAGAATTGTGAAAAGTTTTATAACAAATTTTCTTAATATTCATAGGAAAATTATTTTTATCTTGAAAAATTAATTTTAAGAGAGTATTTTACAGGATTTCAAAAGATTTCCAGAAAAGAATCTGGAAGATTTTAAGGCAATTTTTTAAGAAAAAAATTTTAATCATTTTAAAACAAATTTAGATGTTTTGAAAGAATTTGAAAAAAAAATTTGAAATTTGGAAAAATTTGAAATGATTTAATACGAAATGTAGATTTTTGCAGGTTTCGAACAAAAAATGTTGAAGCTTTTCAAGAATTGTGGAAGGTTTCCTCAGGTAAATAAAATTTTCTTACTATTCCTAAGAAAATTAAGAATCATTTTTCATTTTGAAAAATTAATTTTGAAGAGAATTTTTAACAAGATTTAAAAAGATTTTCAAAATTTTCAGAGCAAAATGTGGAAGATTTTAGGGCATTTTTGTTCTAATTTTGTAGGATTTTTTAGATAAAAATCGAATCATTATTTAAAAAATTTTAAATTTTATAAAAATTTCCAAAATATTTGGAAATTTGTAAAGATTTCAAAATTTTCGAAACAAAATGTAGATTTTTCAGATTTTAAACTAAAATGTTGATTTTTGAAGGACTTTTGAATAATTTTAAGAGCATATTCAAAAATATTTCAATACAAAAACAAGTTTTGATGTATAAGTAAGAAGTGAACAACCATTAATTTGAAACTGGTACTTAAATAAAAATAATTTTAATAATTTTACAACAAATTAAGAAGTTTTTCAAGAATTGTGAAACTGTTCAATGCAAATTTATTTAAAAAAAAATGTTATGCATATATTTTAATTTTCCTCACTTAAAATTGTTCCAAATGATATAATTTCGAAAATTTACTAATTTAATGATTCATGTTTCAATTTAGAGCATTGAAAATAATAGCGTGGATTTATATTTATATTTATATTAGAGGTTCGATACAAGGCCGTAGCCTGAAAAATTCTTTGGGGAGGGATATATAGCAGGAAAAAATGTCCGGGGGGGGGGGGGGG
>CAKNXH010061627.1:91453-108792 GCA_932178445.1 Andricus quercusramuli
GGCCTATCCCGGTTTAGTCGGAACTATACTTTTTCCGGACCGGTAACGGGAGTGACGTTGTTTTTCGTGTCCTATCCGGCCTGCTTAAAACAAAATTAAGTCGGTCTAGAGAATTTTACTTTTTCTCGAATCTCAAAACGAGACAGAGTAATTTTCTCGCAAGGCTGTAATTCTCTTTTATGAGAAATAGAAACATTTTCTACCTTTCATAAAAGTAAATTCAGGGAAGTGAAAGGTGCTTGCGTGTTGCGTGGCTCTCGCGAGTAACCTAAAGTAACAGACTAGAGTGGGTTAATCAACCCACGGAAATTAAAGGTTTTCGCCCGCTCTGTTAAGGGCAGGAAAAATTAAGAAGGTACCTTGGTTCCTTTTGCATCCAGTTTTCCATCCGACGAGCGGTAGTTTTAGCACAACGAATTGGTGAGGTGTATTGTTCCTTTTTGCTATTATATTTTTCATTTCCTCTACCTCTCGACACATTCTACCTATTGTAGAATGTGCCCTATCTATCGAATCTTGCTCTTGTGTAATGTTCCCTATTTCTTTTTGTCTTGAATAAACCTCATTATTGTTATAATAGATTTGAAACACAAATTCATTTCTATTTCGGCAAACCTGTGAAACCCTAATTTCTCATTGCATTTCTAAATTTCCGAGACAACAACTCTCAGTCCGAGAGTAGGGGTACAAACCCACAAAAAATAAAAATAGGAAAGTCGAGTCTCTCGCCCTTCCTTCAGTTTTGGGGAAGCCTCCTCCCAGCGTATTGATACTAGGCAGCTTTTTTTACGTTTGTTACGGGGATACTTTTACAAACGAAAAATATAATATTTCAACTTGCAGTCGGAAAAGTGAAGTAAAAAACGGCTTTTCATACAAATTAATTAATTTTCAACTAAAAATATAAATTTTCAAGGTAAAATGTAATGGATATATCTTCAGTTACAAAAATAATTTTCAAGTAAAAAGAAACCGGCAACAGAGAAAGAGAGGCGACACTGAGACCAACCGCGAACAGGCATCCAATAGAGGAAGAACGATGCTTCAGGTCCCGGAGAAACATCAACATTCAGGTTTCTCCCAAGCCCAAAGATCTGACTGAATTGGATGATGAACTTCGTGGAGATTTTTCCGAAGAATCCGACCTCTGGACTAACAGTTGTGGTGTGTACAATGCAGCGAGAACTTTGGCAGATGCAAGCCGTAAAACAAAACCAACGGTTGATCATAAGACCAAAAGAAGAATACATCAACTCAGCACAAAGATAGGCTGGGCTGGACAGTACGCGTCCCGCATTCAGTGTGTGATTGACTACATAACATCTGGCAGGAATTTCACTGCCAAGGTTCGACGGTTCGCGCGCGAACTGCGGATCCGTCATCACACAATCAACAAATCAAAGCTAATGACCATCAGAAAGCATATTGTTGACAGAATACGAATACTATCTGACGCTAGGAGAAGTCTAGAGCGGAGAGAGAGATGGGTCAGAGAAAATCAACAATTTTCATCTGATCCATCTGAACTCTTCCAAGACGCTCCAATTACTGTCGACCATCCACCCAAACCAGAGGAGGTCGAAGCATTTTGGAGAGAAGTCTACGAGGTCCAGCATTCACTTCAAGAAGACTCAAAGAACATAAATAGCTTCAAGGAGCTGTGCAATGCCCTCATAACACCTGAGGAAGAATGCCCACCTATTACTACCGAGGAGGTGAAAAACGTATTAAGAGGCATGAAGAACTTTCCCGCTCCGGGACCACATGGTATCAAGACGTTCTGGTGGAAGAAGTTTCCTTCGACCCACCACCATCTGGCCCGAATTTTCACCTCATATCTAAAGTCAGAAGAGGCTATTCCGGAGTGGTTGGTGGAAGGGCGCACAGTGCTCCTGCCTAAGACGGGCAACTTAGCTGACCCTAAGAATTACAGGCCAATAACTTGTCTGAACACACTGTGTAAGATCTTCACAGCCATCCTAAATGATAGGATTCTTCGGACAATTAAACCTGTGTGGCGAAAGATATATGAACAACGTGGTCGAAGAAAGGCGTAGCAGGGGAGAACCTGCTCATCGATAGATGTGTCTGAAAAAAGTCGCAGCATCCTATCAACGATCTCTATCGATGGCCTGGATAGATTACCGAAAAGCTTTCGATTCAAGCTCCCATAGACTTATCATCTGTCTGTTGGAAAGCTTAAAGGTTCATCCACACATCGTGAGATGCATAAAGAGATTAATGCCGCTTTGGAAAACCAGATTTACCATCTTATCTGGAAAATATCGTGTTATTACTAACAGTATCACCTTTCAGAGAGGTGTATTTCAGGGCGACACCATGAGCCCACTCCTCTTTTGCCTCACATTATTGTCACTATCTCTCGCACTTCGCCATTCCGAAGGGTACCTCTGCGGAAAACCTGGAAATCGAAAGCATAAGGTAACTCATGTATTTTACATGGATGATCTTAAGCTCAATGCTAGAAATCAAGAGAAACTACATCTAGCGCTAAAAATTGTCACAGAATACACTCAAGAGATTGGAATGGAGTTCGGGTTAGAGAAATGCGCCAAGGTTAATTTGAAGAAAGGAAAACTTAACGGCATCCCCGAAGATCCTGAACTCGTTGACAGAAGCGCTATACGACACGTTCGCGCTGGAGAGACCTATACATACCTGGGCGTGCCACAAAGCCGCATTCAGGACGTAACATCTATAAAGGATACTCTCCGATGCAGATATAAACGTCTCCTCCGACAGATATGGTCTTCCGAACTGTCGGCGAGGAACAAAGTATCTGCAACGAACATGCTTGCCGTCCCAGTAGTACTCTATTCATTTGAAATAGTTCCATGGACGAAGTACGAGCTCAGATCCCTCGATATCGGGTCCCGAAAGGTTATGCAGATGAACAAAAGAATGCACCTTAAGTCTTCTGTTCCACGACTTTACATCTCAGGCCGCCAAGGTGGTCGTGGAATACTGAATCTTGAATGTCTTCACAACAGGATTATTCAGGGTACAGCACATACTGTCGCAAATGGACAAGATCCTCTTCTTAAAATGGTCAGAAAACACGAAGAAGTGGGCAAAGGGGCGTTTCTTTACAAAGCAGCAGAAGAGGCTGCTGAAACACTCGGCCTTGACTTGAATATCAGGGGTGAGCGAAATGCATCAAATCTTATCCATCTTGAATACTCACTCCTGAAGGCCCGGATTAAGAAAGCACAGGAGAAAATCTTCCGCGAAGAGCTCCTCGACAAGAAGATGCACGGCATCTTCCACAGAAATGTGGAAGATCAGTCGATGTCGTATGAGCTGACGTTTGCTTTCCTTAGATCACCCGGATTGAAGTCGGGCACAGAGGGCTTCATTTTGGCATGTCAAGATGGTGTCATTTCCACTCTAGCATACCGTCGCCACATTTTGAGCCAAGATATTCCCGATGATAGCTGCAGAGCGTGTCATTAACACCACGAGCATCTAGGACACATACTATCTAGTTGTCCAACTCATGCGGGAACAACCTACATCCAAAGGCACAATGCGGCACTGAGAGTGCTTTATTACCATCTCTGTCACTCTTACGGCATTAGCCCAAATACCTCTCCGCTGAATGCCCCTAGAGAAAGAGTCAATTGTCGAAAATGAGAAGTGCCGCATATATTGGAACTTCATATTCTCGACAATTGTTTCTGTTGCGCACTCAAGGCCTGACATGGTTCTTCTTGACTTCGAGAAACGAACCATGTTCGTTATCGAATTTTTGGCACCAGCGGACGAAAATGTCACAGCGAAGGAGAAAGAAAAGCAAGAAAGGTATAAAGACCTTATGAGGGAGTTGCGACGATTATACCCGGAATATTCTGTTAAGCTGATCTTCCTGATCATTGGCGCTCTTGGAAGTGCCAAGGTTTCACTTGTTAATAGCCTGAAAAGCATCCCTGCGTGTCAACGAAATGCTGAGACACTTGCAGGGAGAATGAAGAAGGCGGTCGTCCTTGGGTCGCTCCGTGTCCTCAGGGTGCACGAGACTTTCGCCGGATCATCGTATTGAATTCGCGCAGACTGTAACCACCCATCTCACGGTCGTGAGACGTGGTTACAGCTGAAATTTTACCGCGATTTCGCTGGGAGCGGGTGCAATTTTTCAGATTAGCACCCGCTCCCGGCGAAATCCTGCGGTTGTATATTTATAGACATAATGCGGCCCTAAGAGTACTTTATTACCACCTTTGTCGCTCTTGCGGTGTTGGTTGCGACCCTGCCCTGCCGAACGCTCCAAGGGATATAGAGTCAATTGTGCGAAACGAGAAGTGCCAGATTTTCTGGAACTACGATTTTCGGACAGCAGTCTCCGTTGCGCACTCGAGGCCTGACATTGTTCTCCAAGACTTCGAGAAACGAACGATATTCGTGATCGAATTCTCGGCTCCGTCCGAATACAACATCACTGCAAAGGAGAAAGAAAAAGAGGAGAGGTATCAAGACCTTAAAAGAGAGCTGCAACGACTGTACCCAAAATATTCGGTACGAGTAATTGTCCTTGTGATAGGTGCTCTCGGAGGTGCTAAATTATCACTGGTTCGTAACCTTAAAGCCATACCCGCGTGCCAAAAATATGCCAAGGCACTTGCGAGATGGATGCAGAAAGCTGTCATCCTTGGGTCGCTTCGTGTCCTCAAGACACACGAGGGTTTCGCCGGCCTGTCGTTGTGATTCCGTCGTTCCCTGTGACCACCCATCTCACGGATGTGAGACGTGGCCATAGGTGTATTTTACCGCGGTTCTACTGGGGGCTATTGACATTTTCTTTTTAGATGGCAGTTGCTCTTAGTGGTACCCTGCGGTGGTTGTTTAACTTTTTTTTTAATTATATATATATATATATATATACATATGTATATGTTTAAACAATAAGTGCTTCAAATTCTCTTTAATGAGCATATTCCCATTACGAAAAAGGATCATTCGATAACTATTGGAAAATCGTTTGAGAACCATTGTTGTATCATTCGCCGCTGCCAATGGTATTTTTGCAGAGGATACTTTCAGGCAGTGGCGTAACTACCGGTGTTCCATGTGTTCCGGGAACACGGGTATGCAAGCTAGGGGGCCACCAAAGCTGGAAGTGATAGAAAAAATTTTTTACAGAGGAATAAACCCTGGGGCCATGCCCCCTCCCCCAGGGCCTCTACCAATTAGGTGTCCCTGGTCACCGCTTAAGGGCCTCCACATCGTAACCGGCCCTGGGGCCCCCATAGCCCTGAACACAAATCTTTTAAACGAAGTTACGCCACTGGTCCCAGGGATGTAATAGATGGCAGCATAGGTGGGAAGGTAGCGGATATCGAATTTTTATTACAAGCTTTTACTTGCTGAGGGGTGGGGGGGGGGGGTATGCATGTACATGAGGGTGGTCCGAAAATGAATTTGATTTGGTTTTTTTGAATTTTCATGCACATCGCCCAGACATTGTTTTTTGATTCTACTCGCAAATAAATCCTTTTTTTTTGTTTTGAAAAAAATGATATTTCGAAGGGGCGCAAGCCTCATGAAGTTTAGCACGTATTTCCCATTAGGAAAAAAGGCGTTTTTGTAAATTTTATTCCGAATCTTCAATATTAACAGAATCGAATTGAAACTGAACATTTCTCTTCACAATTAACCATAGAATATGAATAAAATATTACTTTTTAAATATCACCCCAATAAGTCCGTTTTATAGGGTACCAAAAAAACCCAATAAGTGTAAAAATAGGTTTTGCGAGTTTTTCATCAATTATGGCTAATTACCCAGTAAAAAAAAACTAATTCGGGAGGATTGCGGTGAATTCACATGTTTAAATTCGCCCGAATTTTACTTTCTGATTTGTTGAAACGATTTAGGCCAGAGCGAATTGAATGCGTGTCAATTCGCCTTAACTCGTGGTCCAGAGGGCGACCACTGAGCTACGGGACTCATTGATATTTATGTACAACGGATCCTTTATGCCGAGCGCGTTGGTTAGAGCTCACGAATTCGATTGAATAGGTCAGTCGTTAACTGTATTGGCGCTGGCGAATTCTGGCGAATAGAAGCTTGACTTGAAATCTCACGAATTAAAATGAATTGGCGGACACTGAAAGTAATTCGTGCTGACGCATTCAAATGAATTAGATGCCCTAAAAATTTTCGCTGAATTCGGGTGAATAGGATATTTGAAGACTTTATTACTTTTCACGAATTTATACGAATTCGCCACCATCTCCAACTCGAGATTGTCGCAAAGCAAGATTCACGGGGGCTCCTGGCGAATTCTTCTCAATTCGTCCAAATTAGTTTCTTTTTACTGGGTATGATTCTTTTGCAGATTTTTTACTGCAAATTTTTTGTAATACATAAAATTCTACTTTATACTGATAATATTAATATATTTACATATATTGTTTAAGAATGATGCTATACTTCATTAATGTTAACAAAAATAATTGTTTGAACAATTTGTTATTTTTTTTCAATAATATTCCCTGAGAATAATGATAGAAATATGCAATTTTTCAAATTATTTCAACCTTTCGTCCAATTTTCAATTAGAGGTAGGTACTATATTCATAAAAGTTAACAAAAACAATTTTACGTGTCGGAAACAATTTGCATTGAAAAAATCGCAAAAACATCATGATTAGCGCCAAAAAACTCGCAAAACCCAGTTTTTCACTTATGGGCTTTTTGGGATCCTATAAAACAGACTTATGGGAGTGACATATATTAAAAGTGATATTTTATTTATATTCTGTGCCTGATTCTGAAGAGGAATATTGAGTTTCAACTCGAAACAGCCAATATTGACAATTCTGAATAGAATTCACAAACGCACCTTTTTCTTATGGGAAATACGTGTTAAACTTCATGGGACTGGTGCTACCTCTAAATATAATTTCTTTCCAAAACAGAAAAAAAGTATTTATTTTCATTCAAACGAATTTCCGGGCGCCATGCAGGAAAATTCAAGAAAAAAAATTTGGACCATTGTAATATGCATACCTCCTAACAATTTTTTAATTTCGTGAAAAACCAATTACGCATTTTTCATACATCTTGAACAGAGTGATCTTGGATCCGACGGGCGTTCGAAGTCCATTTATAGCAAGCGTATTCAAATTGTACACAGGGAAGAACGTAACATTAACAGCACTTTTTTGTGCTACAATAGCAAAAATATAGCCAAAAAATTCACCAGAGTCGGTTTTTTTCAATAATTCACAACTCAAAGACCAATTTGCCAGTGACGGAATCTGCAGTGAGGGCATTCTGAGCCTAAGGGATGACAAAACAGTAAGTCATCTGCCCCGTATTGGCTGATCCACTCGTCCGTGTGCGCTCACCAACTCGTCAAATCACATCATCCGACAAACGATAAAAAGTAACGTCTGCCGAATGATGAGTGACTTTCGGTATTTTTGTGTTGACAAATAACCCTTTGAGTCGTGCAACATTGAAACTAAAAGATCTTCCATGCACTTCGTCTACTCAACATGCTGAAAACAATTGAATTTCCTTTTATTTGCAGGTCACCCCCTCCCCCTCCTAAAAAAATTTGACTTTCGTAAAAAAACACCTGCGAATTTTTTCCAATTTCTTGAACAGAGTGATCTTGTATCCCGCTGGCGTTCACCCCCCCCCCCCCTGTGATAAATTCATATTTGGTCACATTCTTTGTCCATTTATAGCAAGCTTATTCAAATTGTACACAGGGACGAACGTAAAATTGCCAGCACTTTCCTGTGCTACAATAGCAAAAACATAGCCAAAATATTCATCAGAGTCTGTTTTTCTTTCAATAATTCACAAATCAAAGACCATTTTGCCAGCGACGGAATCCGCAGTGGGGGCATGCTGAGTCTAAGGGATGACAAAACAGTAAGTCATCTGCCCAGTATTGGCTGATCCACTTGTCCGTGTCGTGCAACATTCAAACTAAAACATCTTTCATGCATTTTGTCTACTGTACATGCTCAAAACAATTAAAGTTCCTTTTATTTGCAGGTCACCCCTCCCCCTCCTACATAAATTTGACTTTCGTAAAGAAACATATGTGTTACGTATCAGAAATTTATTTATATAACTCTAAGTATTGTCGTTGCTTGTGTGAAAGAGTTAAACAAAAGAGAAATTGTATACATTTTTATTTCTGAAAACGCCGGAGGAACCAAACAGTCCACTAGGTATACCCTACTGGTTTACTTTTATGGGTTTCGTTTTTTTTTCCACTCTCGTATGAGTCGTTTTGGCGTGCCTGAAATTTCCGAAAATCGAGGTGGGGAAGTTTGTTTTGATAAATGAGAACTGCCAATTTCTGATTACCACACAACAGAAAGATAATTTATTAGCAATCATTTCTAAACTAGTTAAACATTCCTCATCTCTAACGCACTTGGTTGAGGGCCAATTACGGGCAAAATTCGAAAAATTGACAATAGGTTGTAATAAGTTCGGATTTACTACACGCAACTAGAGAGAGCTAGCGAGAGAGACCGAGAGGATGACATAAAAATATATTATGATGCCTGACCTTTTTCGTCGAAGTGCCTCTGTGCGTTTCTCGTGATGCTGCACTCGCGACGTGTCGCCCGAACTCACACACACACACAATTTGTCTAGTCCTTCCACTGATACTGGATGCACAACGTTATTTGTTAATTTTCTGAATCTTTATCTTTCATCCGCAGAAAGTTACAAAATACGGATGCTCATACGACATGAAGGTTATACAAAAACCTCATAAAGAGACGAAGCCGGTTTTCCAATTTACGTCCCGAAATAACAACTGCACTCTTTCGTAGGCCCGGTGTCTAGTCGGGCGACACGTCACGATTACAGCGGCGAGAGAAAAAACGGACGGAGCTAGGAAGTACATTAAGTACCCCCTAATATCGCGAGTTACTTCTTTTTGAGGTGAGAAGTGGACGACGACTGCTGGCAGGACAAGGCTGTAATTAGCCCCGTTGCCTTAAGGCAGGGTTCTACTTTGTCCGCGCGAAAAAAATGCGATTTTTTTGTAATTTTTTTTTTTAATCATGAAGGAAGATATTGATGTAGGGTTTGTTGTGCCTAATAAATATACTCTTAAATTACATTAAAAAATTTTCTTTAGTTTTGTTTTATGCGCTCTATATATATTTAAATGGCACTTGCCTCAAAACCACGTTTTTACCGCTTGCTGAAAAAATCTCCGAAACTACCGAATCGATTGTTCTGCAATTTATACCACACATTCTATACATATACATCAACCGGTGGTAGCAGATTTATATAAAAAAAATTCAAACAATTATTTTTTTGCAAAAAAAAAGCAAAAAAAAAAAAGATTTTTTCTTTTTTTTTCTTCAAATTGCCGCCATTTTGTTTTCTTTGCATGTAAATGAAAAAATCTGCTACCACCGGTTGACGTATATGTATAGAATATGTGGTATAAATTTCAGACCAATCGATTCGGTAGTTTCGGAGATTTTTTCAGCAAGCGGTAAAAACGTGGTTTTAAGGCAAGTGCCATTTAAATATATATAAAGCGCATAAAATAAACTGAAGAAAATTTGATAATGTAATTTAAGAGTATATTTATTAGGCACAACAAACCCTACATCTATATCTTTCTTCATGTTTTAAAAAAAAATTACAAAAAATCGCATTTTTTTCGCGCGGACAAAGTAGAACCCTGCCTTAAGAAATGTCGGATTAGGTAGGGATTTTTGCTAAAACTACATTTTGAAGCTCACTTAGCGACTGTGGGAACGAAGAACGGATGTGGTCTACGTGACTAAAAATTGCTGATTGAAAAATGTAAAGACTAAGCTGTTTTCGGAGACACGTGCAGTTTGCACTGTTACCATGCGACAATTCTTAATTTTTAATTATAGCTATTATTAATTGTGTTCAATGTTTAGTAAAAATTTACAAGCCCTACGATGTGTGTTATATTCACCACTAAGGATGTTTTTAGGTTCGATTTGATTCCTCTTTCAATGACAGGACTGCTAAAATAGCCATCAACTTTAATCAATTTATTTTTATTGATGAAAAGTAATTATTGGTATTGATTGTTCAAGTAAATATATCATAATTGTTCTAAGTTAACAGTAAACGGTTTGTAGCCTCGGAAGCTAAAACCTCTTTTTTAAATTTTGATTATTTTTGGAAATTGACGGAGGTGGTTGTTGTTAATGTTTAGAGCTAAGTTGTTGATTAACAATGATTAATGAACAATAGCTCCTCTTTTATTTGACTATTGGAGTGTAAGCATCGAAATCTCATTGTGAGTGAGTAGCTGAATAGACCAGGCTATTAATTGATTGATATCAATCATTAATCTGCCTAGTTGTTAACCTAAGATTTACTTATAACAATAATCGATCGCTATTTCGAGCAATCCCCCCATTTTCCAAAGAATCGACTTACCGAATTTCTAAAATAAGTGGAACTAGCTCCATGGGTCCTGTCTGAATTTCGAGGGTGATGACGTGAACAGTTATCGATCTATCGGATTTCTGAATTGTTAGTGATTAGTTCCAAAATTTAGAGAGAGATAGTTTGATGAATTCTAAGTGGTTTTTGTTCTTTAAGAAATTTGGACTTATGAATAATTCAATTTTTTAACTAACAATTTGTAGCCACGCTGAGACTCGGAGGATTAGGAGTGCATGCAGCATTCGGAGGTTCACTATATGTGATTTATGCTCTTCAGGTCCATTATGTGACCATTACTTGAAAAAGTCAGGATTGTAGACAATCCTGAATTATTTCCAATGACCACAGAATGTCATTAATTGATTGACAATAGTATTTCGTAATTATTGATGTATTAATAATTTTGAGTTAACTAACTTTGTAGCTAATAGTTAGATGCTAATATTTTAATTAAACGCATTTGGTTCGATATTTTCAGTTCTGAAGTATTTTTCTAATAGTTTGTGTTCTTCCGCTCATTATTGATATTTTACATTATAATTATGCGAATGCGGTTGGCTCGAAGGTATCAGCATTGTAGGAAAAATCAGAAGTGTCGCGTTAGGAGTTCCCTTAGTGCACTCCCCCTCCCGCGCTCCGCGGGGCCTGATTGGGATAGCTTATGAGTTACGACGGTGATACCCTCGCTCTCTCTCGCTCTCTTATGATGCATAGCCGCGTGAGAAGGATGGGTCATCCAGCCTGGCCACAATACCTCTTTTATATATAGTACGCAGATACTGTGGAGTCTGGCAAGTACAATTTTGGTTTGCCTGGCTGCACCGAGTCTACCGTAACAAACCCGCCCTGGAATTACTAACAACCGTCCCGGGTGTTTATTGTGCCCAAGGTGGATTACCCAGCCCAATTTGTTGGTACCAGTGCTTACATTCTACCCGCATGGTCATCAGCCATGTTTATCCTTTTCTTTAATGACACCTAAGGAGGCACACATGGTCAAATTAATTATGAATGATAATCGAATTAGTGGTACCTAGCTATGATACGATGCCCTATGATAGCAGTGACAATGCAGATTAAACAATTTTCAATTGAGGATGTCCTTTAAGTGATATCCCCAATTGAGAATATCCTACCTAGGTCATGAGGATCCTGGTGTGCCTCTGACGAACAGTGACCTGCTTATGTAGCTAAGTAATATATAACTAAGTACATATGAGTTCTTATTACTAGAACATATTTAACTTGTCCGCAGAAAATATTTGAGTAATATCTAACATTCTTGCATTCCTCGCCTACATGCATACCGTTACACTGTTTACACTTGACCGGGTCTTCATTCCCTTTTTCACGAACACAACACTACACCAGCGTAGACAACTGATGACTCTGCTTTGGACCTGGCTGGTGCCGGCACTCGGAACTGGCGACGTCTCAACTTTTGAAGAACGAGTTAGATTTAGGCAGGCTGGAGTGCTTGTTTGGGTATCTTGACGCGTGGAGATGGGCTCAGCGTCTGACTGACTGCGTCCTCAGTTTCCGCTGAACTGGATAGTGTAGGCTTACACGATGCAGCTTCCTCCTTATGATTAGCTTTGTTAATCGGAAATGCGTCTGGGTTGGATTCTGGAGATGATTCAGGTGATCCTGGAGCTTCTTCTGTTTGATTTAGATGAGATAGTTGTAGTTGACTCATTGTTACTACATGCATCTGTGACCTTGAATTAGTAGTCGGATCCAATCATTTTTTTGTGGAAGGGAAGATTCTTCTTCACCATTAACAGAATGGTTAAATAAATTTCATACTAAGGAAAAACTCACGTGAGTGACTTCGCGATGACGGTCTATTTTCTCATACCTGAAAATGTTAAATTCGACATGAACGACAATGCCACTTACGTGAGCCTTTCCTTAGTAAGGCAGATATGGAGTTTAATATAATCTTAATACACCTTTTATTTTTTAATTAGAAAAATAATTATCAATTAATAATTAATTATAAAAATAAACTCAATATTGTGAAAAATGAAACAAATCTCGCTCAGCGAATAACACTATTTGAAAGTGGAGATATTATAATCTCGCCCAGTAACATTTTTTTCCTCAGTTCACAGTGTACCTAACACTCTCAGTTAGCACTTGACGCAGTACGTAAAAGGGAAATGCTACAATTTCACACTAAGAAATTGGTGCGGGGTGAGACCCTATGCCTATATTGATATACCGGATTACTACTTCAAACTGGACTATCTATACTTTGTAGCCCACTACCCATCGCAGTATGAAAGAGGATATCTTATAAGTTGTAAACTATCCCAGATAACAAAATGTCGACACTGAGCGCACATGGTGCGTGCACGTTGTGCAGAATTGTTGACACGTTGTTATGGCGAAAATGTCGACACATGTAACCTCATATGCGTCGCACATGCGCCGCACGTTGTGTCGACACACTGCCCTTACAATTAATGCATCCACACAGAGCCGGCGCTATACATTTGGCCGCCCGTGTGCAACATTTTTTTCCGCCGCCCGCCACCATTCCCCCACCTTCCTCTTTTCTTTAAAAAAGAAAAAAAATACATTTTATACATACATATGCTCTATTTTTATTTAAACATTATTAATATTATTAACATTATTAATATTAATTACATTATTAATATTACTTATATTATTAATATTATTTACATTATTGATATCACTGACATTATTATTATACACATTATTTACATTATTTAGGGGAGACCATCCTACAATAGATAAGGATCCTACAGTAGATAATCATTAATTATAAGCACAACTATAAGTCAAATAATCAATTCTAATTATAATATAGTAATGCGTATCGCGTCTGAACTATTAATTACATCAAATAATTATTTTACTTGAGTTAGTATTTTAAATTAATGATTATCTACTGTAGGGTGGTCTCCCCTTCATATAATAAGAATTCCAAAGAAATTTTCTCGCCTTGCTTTGATCTGGGCAAATTCTTCAACCAGTTCAGACACATCCAATAAATTCGTAATCACTCGCTCAATTAATATCATAGTCAAGTTTGACAGTCTCTCTTCCGCCATTGCTGTTCGCAAGTAGTTTTTTATTATTTTCAATTTTGAAATGGATCGCTCTGCGCTTGCGACAGATACAGGCAAAGTGTTTAGAATTCGGTATGTTATAAACGTGTTTGGAAACACGAGATGCAAGTTTTCTTTTGGCGATTTTGGTCTTCTTTGGTGAGATTTTCTTGTAAATTTTCGCACTTCTGAATAATCTCTAACTTATCCACCTTTATAAGGGTAGTGTTGTTAAATGCAAAACCGAAAACATTGTCGAATTGTTTATTAAACTCAAACCGCTCTTGCAAGGGCATGATTATGACGTCCAATATTCTGATGTAAAAATCAACTTTGAAACTTTTCTCGGGATCATCTACTCTTTGTCGCGTACCCATCAGGTTTCTAAACTTGACATCTACCTTTAAAGCTGTTACTGCATGTGTAGCTTCAGTTAAATATTCTTTGAAAGCAAAAGTTTACTGGCCACATTGATCTTCAATAGAACTTCATTCCATATTACAATGGAACATATGAACTTAAAGCTCTTGAGTTTTGTTCCTGAGCATAGAGCTTGGTGTCTCGCTGACATATCACTGTCTTCTTCTGAGATTTTAATTAAACTATCATGAACTTTATCAACGTGGTGTCGTGAAGGTCTTACAGAGTCATTCCTGCAAGACCATCGCGTCCCTTTATTGTTAAACTAAAATGCATAAAAAATGAGGTTTCATGTTCATGATTTTTAAAAATAGAAAAAAATTAAGGTTTTTAAATAATATCTTACCTTAATTTTGATTTAGGTGCACCTTATTTCATATCAGCCTCCTCTTACTGCTTTTCTTCGACAACACACATTACACAGAACTTAACACAACAACAACTAAATTGCAACTGAGCTACCTTCGTTGCTCTTGGCCTGATGTTGCTTGAGTAGAGTATATTAAGGTTCTCACCTACATTTATGAACAATTACGTTAAACTTCTAAGGTACTATCGAAGCGACATCTCAAGTCAAGACTCAAGCGATCGTAATACAACTACATGCATAGAAATGATTAATTATTTAAAAAAAAATCGAATTTTCGAATTGGATTTTTTACATACATTGTTTCTCAAATGTTTTCAGATAGAAAAAAAGGTTAAAATAAAGAAGTTCTGTAACTGATAGTGGGCTTGTCCCGGAAAGAATTTTGTAAGGAGAAATTTTAAAACCGTAACTTTCATGTAATTTAATTAAATAGCATGTTTTTAGAAACATGTTTGAGTGAAAATTCAAAATTATTGTTATCACGTTTCCGTTCCAGGACACCAAATACAGCAAGAGCGGCGAAAAAATGTCCCCAAATTTTAGTTATATGTATATCAATGCATTTATTTATTTGATTCAATAAAACTTTGATTGATTTAATTAAACATTTTTCGGAGTGTGTTGAAGAGTGCATGTACAGTTATACATATTTCGGTATTCAAACATTTTTTGCGTAAAAAAATTAAAAGAAAAATTATTCCACCTAGTTCTACTTTCGATTTCGTAAATTTACAGCAGTTATTTGTCCAAGAAATGCTTTTTGCGGGAAGATTACGGATACATTTTTAAAGGGTCTCAAGGATTAGTATATATGTAATTGCCATCATAAAGTCTACATTCTAATATTCCTGAACCTAGAAGTCCTTTATTACTGGAAAGAAATGGGTTCCAGACGAAAATTCAGAGAAAATCTAGGGGAAAATCCCAGAAGACAAAGGCACGAGAAAAGGCCCACTTAGAAAGTTTATTGCGTTAAGAGATTAGTCGCCTGTTAACGATCAAACCCTTTACATTCAGTGCAGTTTGGCCGCCCCCCACCAAGAGCCAAACTTGGCCGTCCGTGTGCCCCGCACACATTGCACCCTATTACGCGCCGGCTCTGATCCACATATGCGACGCACGTCGCGTCGACACGCGTGTGTCGGGAAAAAGCAATTGCATAATTAT
The DNA here is from genome assembly GCA_932178445.1 of Andricus quercusramuli. NCBI lineage: Eukaryota > Metazoa > Arthropoda > Insecta > Hymenoptera > Cynipidae > Andricus > Andricus quercusramuli. The sequence goes on from CAKNXH010061627.1 coordinate 106,941, forward strand.
AATAATTTAAAAGAGTTTATTATTAATTGAGGAGCCGGATTAAATAAGGGGACATTAATATGTCCCCTTATTTGATCCGACCTCTCAATTAAAAAAGTTTCAGGAACAATATAGGAAAAAAGGAAGTTAAATTAATATATATTCAGCAATATATTTTATTAATTCTATTCGACCTTTGAAGTTTCCCATCTGAAATGAATGGGAAAAAATCAGTTTTTTGAGTTTTTGGAATAATTACTTGAAACCAAGTGTCCATTTTTTAAGAAATCGACCTTTTGAGCACTTTATTCTTGTTTTTTTTTCTACTTAAATATATTTCTATTAGTCTAGTGGCATACTTATCAGTATTGGATAATAAATTTTCGATTATTTGAACAAATTTATTTTTTTCGACATTTCGTTTTTTTCTAAAAATTATTACTATTGGTCTAGTTGAATGTTTATTAACATTGGTTTAGTAATTTTCAATTATTTGAACAAATGGAATTTGTTTGAATAATTTTATTTTTTCATTTTTTAGAATAATAATTATGACTACTTCTTTAGTGGAATATTGATCAACACTGGTTACTTAATTTTTAATTGTTTAAACACATTCCATTTGCTTGAATAATTTTTTTTTTTCAAAAATTTGTTTTTTCAATGAAAAATATTACTGAGTTATCGTTAAGTGACATGCATTTATTTTCAGATATTTTCCAATCGTTGAGGTTATAAATTATTATTTATTTTCAACAACCTTTAATTTGTTTCAACAATATTTTTTCACCAAATTTGTTAGTTTTTGTTTCTGATATTTAGATTAAAACTTCTGGTTGTTGAAAACAAGAATTTGATTATATTTCTGAATTGGTATTAAACAAATGGAATTTGTTTACATAATTAAAAATTGATTAACCAATGTTGATAAATATTCCAGCAAAGAAATGGTAATAATTTTTTATTTTGATAAATTTCGAAAAAATATCATTTAAACAAATTCCATTCGTTCAAATAATTGAAAATTGATGAACCAATGTTAATAAATATTCCACTAGACCAACAGAAACAATTTTTAATAAAAAAACGAGAGTAGAGTGCTCGAAAGGTCGATTTGAAATCGTAGGGGGGGGGGGGGGTCGTTGGCCTCTAGTATGAAAAGAAATTTTGCTATGCGTTTTTGGACCTCCATAATGTACATGCAGTTTTTTAAAAATAAAATGTACAGACTTCTGTGATACGTTGCAAAGGCATAAAAATGCACATCAGGACCAGTATTTTTAAAACTGTTAAAGCAGTTCACCACACAACACTTCGAATTGCCCTTTCTAGCTTTTTGACTGCGTTCTGTCGCTTCTGCCATAATCAACAAACCCAAAAAAAGTTTTTTCACATAACATAGTGATTTGTTAAAAAAAGTTTCATTTAAAACTGAAGAGAACTAATAAAATACTCAATGTCATTTGAATTAAAATAAAATATACTTCATAAATATTCTGGGATAATTGAACTTTCTAACCTAAAAATCTGACAACTAGCATTACTTTTACAAAATAATAGATCGTATAAATATGCAAATATATATAATATTACTTATCCAATTAACACAATAATTTGTCCTGATACATTTTTTGAAAAACAAAAGTACTGACATACTTCATGTGATATTGTAATCCGATAGGAGATCTGTCATAGACAGAGAAATTCAAAAATCAACTCCGATCAAACCGTTTAATGAACTCGAGCAAAAGTTTTTTCCCTAAATCGAGATTTTATCAGGTTTCCTACATACACTCTCGTTATCCGATAGTTAAACTCTTATTTTCAGTAAAAATTTATTTATTTTCAATCGCATGTAAACTAGTGGAATTCA
>CAKNXH010061631.1:0-35488 GCA_932178445.1 Andricus quercusramuli
AATATATGCCACTTGTGGCCAGAGATGAAGGGTTTGTATATTCCCATATAGGCTGTGTTTTAGGCATCATAACATTAGGTGTTGGTCCTTCAATAGGACTGGGTAACATTTTAAACCATTTCTCACCAAAGAAATACATTGATGGAACAAATGTGTTACAACTTATTTGAGTACCTGTATTTGAAATAATATGGGTCCGTGGAGTTAGAAAGAATGTTCGATTTCCTTTGAATACAGGAAGTTGCATATAGCATTCTTTGGTTTCACGAAAAACGACTTCGGCTTGAACACATTGAACTATATGGACTACTTCTCCGGCTACTACTGCCATATAACCTGGGCCTTTCATTAAATGATAAGCGAATTCGTCAGGTGCCTGAGTGGCTAAAATTAGTGAATTTCTGAATACTTGCTGTTCGAGTTTGCATTTTTCGGTTAAAACATCCCGATAGAGTTGTTTTACCTCTGTACGAAGGTGTCTTTTAACGTAAACAAATTTGGAATTGACATATGCAAAAATATCCATGTTTTTTACTGCGATTTTTTGATTTTCAAAAATAGATAGGCCTTGATTATTTTCATAGATTAATAGCTTTGGGTGTTCAGTTCTCATTAGCAAGATATTGCATACAGGCATCAATGACTTGAATGCTAGTACGAATGTTATATCATCTGTTATCAGGGAATATAAAATTTCGTTTCTTGTAGTGTTGTCATAAGTTTTGTTTGCTAAACCGGAGTATAATAATTCGAATTTTTTGAAATTGCAAGTTTCAGTCGGTAATGGGTTCCAAAAGGTTTGGCCTCCTTCTACATCTATACAAGTGGTGTCTGGGACTGTACATGCTACACCTGAACTTAAGTGAATCTTGTCATCATTTAAATTAATAGTAGCGTAATAATCCCGTAATGAAATTTTATAAGTTGCTTCGACAACAACGTAGTCCCAAGTGCCGAAAGGGTCTGAGAATGTAGTACCCGAACATTTTCCCCAGTTAGTAGTAGTACCTGCTATCATGAGGGTGTGCGAAAAAGAGTTGTTTGAACTCAAACCGAAAATTTGCTTATGGTCTCCTACTGTTAATACTCCTGTTTTATGCATCAAGTCACATTGTTCACGTGATACTTCGTGTATATATTCTTTATATCCATTGGCTACTGATGCTACGTGAGAATGCATTCCACAATATTTTACTTCCCGTTTTACTTCTACCTTACATTGTATGACTTTTATATTGCTGTAATCGGTTATTTGCAGTAACTGTATGTTTACCGACTCAATATTTAATTTGGGTGCAGGTATATCACATCCTCCTACCTCTAATAATGACACGGTTGTTATATTCAGTTGGTTCGGGCCACAATCGTATCCCACGATGGCATGGATTGTTGTTGTATAATGTAAGTATGCAGTAAACAGAGCAAATAGGAAGCCTCGTAGATCCATTTCTGGAAAAAGGAGGTTCCAAGCTAGCGACTTGTTCTATTTATGGATAATTTTAATTATGTCATTATCGGTTTATTTTGAACGTGATTTATATTTATTTTTATTTTTCTGATGATTTATTGTTATGCGTAATATATTGTGGAGTGATATTTTTGTTTAAAAGAAAGGAACTAGATACCTATTTTATCAGAGCTAGAACGTCGGCCAGTAAAACATGACCTGATAGGCGTAAGGCGAGGATGAGATTTTTGTATGCGTGTGGTCCTCTTGTTTTAAGTGTTAACATAATATCTCTAATTGTGGATGGGTTGGCAAGATCCTTACTCCATTCAGAAATGTTGCAATCATCGTGATTAAAAATTCCAGTTTGAATTAAAAATGGCCAGAGAATAATCATGTCGACTGAATAAGCAAATACGTCAATAAGATCCTCGATTCGTTTGCGGTCAATTGGATCCATTGTCTGAAATAAATATTTTACTGCATATATTTCAATACGTCGGCTAAAACTCCGTGATCCGATAGTTGAAGACTCAAAATCAATTTTTCATAGGCATTCGGTCCCCTGGTTTTAATTTTGAGGATTATGTCTCTAGTTGTTTCTATGCTTCTAAGGTTTTGTGCCCATTTAGGAATATCACTGTCATTTCTTTCGAAAATTTCCGTATGAAATAAATATGGCCATAACATGAGCAGATCAATTTGATGCATAAAAACGACGATAAGAGAGTCTATACGCTGACAGTGGATGGGATCCATCTGAAATTGAAATGATAAGGGCTTGTTGTTTAATTATTAATGGTTTGACATTTTATGTGTGAACGTTTAAGTCTATTGACGTGGACCACTGCAGGTTTGCCTTTTATGTCAATTTTCACGTTTCCCTTTCCTAATATTTCTAGGATTTCGTAAGGGCCTTTATATTGATCATCAAATTTTTTCTTAGGTTCTTTTCCAATTAATAAAAAGACGTTATCTCCAGTTTTGATTTCTAATGGATTAATTTTTCGATCATGATATATTTTTGACTTTTCTTTAGCCGCAATTAAATTTTGTCTCGCTTGAGTTCTCAGTTCATATAATTTTGTTATAAAATTCGTTAGGTAATCGTCATAAGTTTGCAATTTTTCTTGCTTTGATAGTGGTTCGTTTGATGGTTGTCGAGCTAATTTACCGAAAACTAATTCATAGGGCGTACATTTTGTACCTTCGTGGACACTTGTATTGTAAGAAAACATGGCTAATTCAAGCCAATCGTCCCATTCGGAATTTTTTGAAACAAATTGTTTGAGGTATTCAGCTAACACGTGATGTGATCTTTCAAGAGGCCCATTTGATTGTGGATGAAATGCTGTTGTTTTAAATTGCTTAATTCTAAAACGCTTTGCCATTCTTCTCATTAAATTACTTAAAAAATTTTAACCTTGGTCAGTCAAAACTGCTTTTGGAGAACCGTAAATGCATATAAATTTTTTAACAAAAATATCAGCTACTGTTGAACCTTTCACGTCTGGAATTGCTAAAGCAAAAGCATATTTTGTAAAATTATCTTGGATAGTTAAGATATTTACGTTGCCTGATGTTGTTTGTGGAAGTGGGCCAACTATGTCCATTGAAATTTTTTCGAATGCGGTTCCAGGCGTGTCCGTTATTATCATGGGATTTTTTGTCTTTACGCGAACTAATTTTTTAATTTGACATTGCAAACACTGTTGAATATATTTCTGAATATCAATTTTCATATTTTCCCAATAATAATTCTGACGAATTCGATGATAAGTTTTTGTAACACCTTTATGACCTCCTAAAGCTGAAGAATGTGCTTCTTCAAGTAATTGAGTTCGCTGTTCTTTTGTTGGGTAATGAACTATTCCTGTACATATTATAATTTTGGTAGAAGAATCCGAAAAAGTTGAAATTAGAATTTCACGTATTTCTTTCCAACCTATATGATTAACTTGTGAAGTTTTTGAGATACTAATAGATCGTAAATTTAGTTTCACTGATATTGAATGCAAAGAAAGTATTGAAAGTTTAATACTGCTTAAAGTGTCTGACAAATTTTCTTTAGAATCAGCTTCAATAGGAAGGGCTAAATGATACTGCTGCCCTTTCTTTATTTCTTTATCAAGTCCTTTCTCAAGTTGGCTCAATTTAGGTAAAATTCCACGTTTTGACAAGGCTCTTGATCCATTGTCACGTGGGGAACCGTCAGTAGCAACAAAATAAGCGTAATTATCTTTACGCATCGTTAATTGATCACGACACTCAACAACATTTTGTTGTGTATGTGTTTGAGTATTCAAAGGAGGGGGTTCTGGAGGGGGTTTACTTTCTTCTAATTTATCTTCATTTATTTCTTGAAAAGATTCAGTATTTTTCCCGTTTGTTCCTTTTGAAAAATCTTCTGGTTCTGAAAGTTCTTGCATATTTTCTTCATCAACAAAGTTTTCTTCATCTGAAAAATTTTGAAAATTTCCGTCTTTTAGGACCTCATCTTCCGAAGTTGAGAAATTATCTTCTTCTTCATTTTCCTTCTCTTCTTCTTGTGTAGCAGGCTTTGCCTTGGATTTCTGGTAAATTTTCTTCTTCTTCTTAATTTGCTTTCTTGAATTATCAAAATATTCTGTATCTGAATCAGATTCATCTTCATGTTCAAATTTTGTGTGCGTTTTTTGTTTCAAATTCAGAGACTCATCAGTGATTGCCTCTTTTCTCGGTCTGCCTCTCTTTTTTAAGGCTTGCGGGTTGCTTTCTTTTGTAAGCACAGCTTTCTTGGACCTGCCTCGTGCTTTTTTGACAGCAGGCGAGGGAGGTAAATATTCTTCCTCACTATCTTCATGTGACTTACCTTGATTTTCAATTTGTAACCACAGTATTCCAAGATTGACAGAGAAATTCGTTTCTTTTTATAAGTTTTGGAATTAAAAGTAATATTGAAAGATATAGAAGTTTCTGTATTGGACTATCAAAAGATTCATTTTGCTTTATAGATGACGTCATAATCATATTCGGCGTGCTTCAATCGCCATCTTGAAACTCGAGAACAAGGATCCTTAGAGTTTTTGAACCAAACAAGGGGCTTATGGTCTGTAACGAGGGTGAGTTTTCGTCCGTACAAATAAGGGCGAAAATATATTACGGAGTAGACTATTGCTAATGCTTCTTTTTCATACGTGTCGTACTTACGTTCAGTATCGGTCAATGATCTTGAAACATAGGCAATTGGTTGGTCTTTACCTATTTTACCTTGCGAAAGTATTCCGCCTATGGCATAACCTGATGCATCTGTAGTTACAATGAAAGGTTTTGAAAAATCAGGTCGAATTAAAAGTGGTTCTTGGCAGAATTTATCTTTTAGAATATTGAACGCTTGTTGCTGCTTCTCCGTCCAATTGAATGATATATCTTTTTTAAGGAGCAGATTGATTGGGGCTGCTATCTTGGCCAAATTTTCTATAAATCTACGGTAATATCCTGCTAAACCTAAAAATTGTTTGATATGCTTTTGATTTTTAGGAGTTGGGAAGTCTTTTACTGCCATGATTTTCTTCGGATCAGGTCGAACTCCATCCTTATCTATTATATGTCCCAAATATCCTACTTCGTGTCGTAAAAATTCGCACTTGTCGGGTTGTAAATGAAGGTTTGCATTTCGTAATCGGCTCATTAGTTCATTGAATTTTGATTCATGTTCTTCTAAAGTATTCGCGTAAATCACAATGTCATCTAGATAAACAAAAAGTTCTGTTCCTTGAAGTCCCGTTAGAACTAAATCCATTAGTCGTTGAAATGTTGCTGGTGCATTTTTCAAACCGAAAGGCATTCTGTCAAACTCGTAATGTCCATAGGGGGTTGAAAACGCAGTTTTGTGTGCATCTTTTGGATCCATTTTTATATGATGGAAACCCGTAGCTAAATCAAAAACAGAGAAATAGCGAGCAGATCCTAACTGGTCTAAAATGTCGTGAATGTTTGGTAAAGGATATGAATCACCAATTGTCTTTTCATTCAATTTTCTAAAATCAAGTACCATTCGCCATTTCTTTTTTCCTTGTGAGTCTTGCTTTTTTGGAACGATCCAAACTGGTGTATTGTAAGGTGATTGTGAGGGTTTTATTACATTGTTTTTCAATAATTCATCCACTTGGCGGATGATTTCTTCCTTATGAACTGGGGGAAATCGATATTGTCGCGAAAAAATAGGGCAATCATCTGTTGTTGGTATGGAGTGTTGGAGAATGTTTGTAGGTTCTAAGTATTCTCCCGGAATGTGGAAGCAATCTGCATGTTTAGTAATTAATTTTTCAACGTGTTCATATTCTTCCATATTTAAATGATCTAAGCATAGTAGTTTTTTAATGATTTCTACTCTTTCTTCGCCTGTGATCTTGTAAAATTGGCAGAAATGGTTAGACTTTTCATCGGATTTCAAAAAACTATTTAATATCAAATTAGGCAAAGTTTCATCATTTTTATTTTCTGAAGAATTAGATAGATTTGTTGAATTGTTTAGTTCGCATTGTTCAAAATCTTGTAATTGAACGCTATGAATTGATATTTTTACAGGTTGTTCATTTATGTTTGCATATTTAACGTAGGCTTTGCCTCCACAATTTTTTACAATGGCTTGACCCACAAAAATTCCTTCTCCAATTGATAATTGAGGTATATATCCTTCACTTTTTTCTGTATTTTCTATTTTTACATAATAATCAAAAATTGTTCGTGCTGGGATTGTGATAACGCCAGTTTGTTCAAAAGGATAAGTTGCATCGTTAATTTCAATACATTTATATGTGTAATTTATATTTACTTTATTATTAAGAAAAAATTCAGAGCCCAAGACTCCATCTTCATCTACTGGTACGTCATCAGGAATTATATTTAAAGTAGTTAAAAATCCAAGTATCATAACCTTAATTTGACCTAGAGTATAGACAGGTAGATCATTAATTCCTGTTAGTCTCAACACTTCATTTTTATTTATTTTTACTTCGGGGTCAATCGCACTTCTTTTAATTAAATTTCGACCAGCACCAGTGTCGATCATCATACGTGCCGGGTTTTTTAGACCAACGGCAGATACCATGATCGAAGGAATTATATTATTCCTACTGATATGAATTTTTATATCATTTTCCTCACTCGTGATTTCTATAGGTGCTTTAGTTAATGGTTTGGCGCCTTCCTCCCAGCACCCATTGGGGGAATAGCGTTGGAGTTTTCCTGGTTCTGCGTATAATTTTGTGGGCTTTGTTGATTTTGTAAATAACTACTCTTTTTATAACAATCCTTAGCGATGTGACCAGGGTAATTACAAAAATTGCAAATAATTTTAGATCCTTGGGTGGGATATGAGCGGGTCTGCTGATTATTTGTATTTTCAGGATTTCCCTTTTGGTTTTGACCAGGCTCAAAATTTTGATTCTGCCTGGATCTAAAATTTTGATTTTGTCCGTATCCGAAATTTTGATTTTGTTGGTTTCCAAAATTCTGATTTTGTCGGTTACTAAAATTTTGATTTTTGCGATATCCAAAATTTGGATTTTGTCGGTTACTGAAATTTTGATTCTGTCGGTATCCGAAATTTTGATTTTGTCTAGGCACAAAGTTTTGGTTTAGTTCAGGTCTAAAATTTGAATTTTGTCCAGATCTAAAATTTTGATTCTGTCGGGGTCCAAAGTTTGGATTTTGTGCAGAATTCCATTTATTGTGATTATTAAAATTTCTTTGAGGTGTATTTTGTAAAAATTGGTTTTGAATTGAATTTGAAACATCCGGATTTTCGGAAAAGATTTTTTGTCGAAAGTTTTCGAGGTGGTAGCACTTTTCGGTCGCATGTCCCGGTCTTCCGCAAATTGAACATGCTATTTTAGTGTCCTGAGCAACATTGAATTTATTATTTTTAGTAATAATTCGCGATTCTGATTCTTCTTCTGAAGATTTGATTGGCTTATTTTTTCGCAATTCTGAACATGCATTTAATTTTCTTTCAATTTCTAGCGCCTCATTGATTAGAGTTTTAAAAGTTTCATTCACGTTATCTTTTAATCTTATCTCTATTTCTGAACGTGAACCCCTTTTAAAACATTTAACCACATCATCTTCTAAATTTGCTTTAAACGTGTCATCCGTGGCACCATCATTGCCTAATTTATGCGCGTCTTCGATCCTATCTGCTAGTTCTTTTATTCGCGCAGCGTATGATATAACATTTTCTTTATCCCATATAAATATATTGCCTAGTTCTCCTTGCAGCTGGTATACGCTTTTCGCGGGAGCATAAACCTTTTTTAGTTTCTCTATTAATTCATCTAAAGTTCGAAACGTATTTCCGAATATGCATTTCCGCGCTTCTCCGGTCAATTTACTTCTAACTAATCTAGCAAGATTCTCATGTGCCTGTGTAGGAATTATAGCTTTTGCTTCTGTGCATCCCTCTATAAAATGAGCTAAAGGGATGTTACTTCCGTCAAAAATAGGGATTATTTCGAGCGCGTCGTGAAGGGAAACTTGTTGATTAGTTGGCAGTGTCATTTTTTTCTGTGTTGTCGAGTCTTCGTCGCTTGCAATGTCGTCACTATCGTGTTCACTTATTATTGATGCGCGATTTAAATCAGGAAATGAATTTTCTTTTGTTTTTTCTTCACAAATTAGCTGAGAAAGCGTTGAACTTAATAATGACTTTACGTTAGTTTGATAATCGATCACGTCATCAATTGTTAGAGTTTTATTTTGGTCTACAGAACCACTAATTAAGCTTGAATTTGTATTGATTAATGTAGTATCACCGGGATTAATAAATGCAGAACAGTCAAAATCTGAATTATCGCTACCGAATTCCAAATCTAGTTTTTCTAATTCAACATTAATTTTATTTTTCCTATCACTCTCAAGCCCTTTCTTGTTTGATTCTACTTGCTTAGCTAGTTGGGGGTTTTGTTTAGCAAGATTCCTGGTAATAGTTCTTTTAATGTTCCCTAAATCTACAGGTTTTTCATTAGGCATTGGTTATATTTATTTACGGACATATTTTACAGCAATAGAATGTAAAGGTTATAAGTTACCTGTCTTCGTTCAGGTTCTTTGTGCTTAAAAAATGTATATGAAATAAACTTTTTTCAAAACAAATTAAATATTGGCTCTCTTTTGTTTAATTCCCGGCCGATGCACCATAAAAAGGTTGTATGTTACGTCATGGAAAACGTAAAATACTTTCCTTTTTAATTAGGTTCCTCGTTTTAGTTGAGATCGAAGATCTCGCACAGGGAAGAGGAAAGAGTAGCCAATAAATAAATAAAGATTAGTTTAAACAATTTATTATAATCAATTACACTTGAAACGTATTGTTTATTAAGGCTTTAGCACAAGAAACTGAAGGAAGGCATGTAGACACTCTAATCCTTGGCCAGGACCTTTAAAATAAAGGAGACTCATGTATTATGGCCCAAAAGGAGTTAGATAATGAAATTAGATTTATTAAAATTAGAACTCACCGGTTTATTGATTCGATTGAAGAATCAAATGATATCTAGATGGTCTCCGTGTAGTGGTGTGAAAGAAAGGGGTTGTGCACCTTGATGTAAACAATAAGGGTTCCAATTCAGGGTTGAATGGGTACGAAGTAATCCAAGATGGGAAATCCCAGATTCGGGTTTCCCGGTGCACAACACTTGACACAAGGGCACACACACTAACACGCGGAGGATACCGGTTTGACACACTAGACACTGGACAGTCGAATCGGGGAAAACCGTAGGAAATAGAGAAGAGTTGTACGGAACTGTAACTTCTAATTTTTTGACTGACCCATGCTGGTCCATTCACTTTTTATAGGGCCTATGGCTACGTTCGTGCATGCTGCAATGATCCTGTATACGCGTACGTCACGTATATATATATAGATATACTATACGGGTTGTAATGTTTTCAGTATATCTATAGCTATGTCCTCCAGTTTCCACGTGCTTTTGGGCCCTATACTCTATGCGTCTATGGTTAGACAGTGAACGCTACGAATTACAATGTTCTTACTATAGTCTATATTCTATACCTAGTCTGCTCTCGTGCCGGACATATATATAGCTATATCTTACAGTGTACAGCGTGCTGACTATATATATATATATATATATATATATATATATATATAGCTGCACTACACAGTGCACGATATTCGCTCTGTATTTATTAAGTACTTATTAGTATAAGCATGCAAATATATAATTATATGAATAAATATATTAACATATATATACGTCACGGGACGTGACACAACGAATACGACTTTCAAAATGTGATTGATTCGATCAATGTGATTCTCGAATGTGATTTTACTATCTAAAACAATGCTGTTAATTTTAAAATGAATTGATAATTCACTACATATTTGCTACGGTAAAGAATGAAACATAAAGAATTATAATTTTTATCAATGCGATTGATTAGTTATAATATTGTTGCAAATAATATAGTAATTTTATCAATGTTACTTATCAACAAAAATAATATTATCACCAATAAATTATTTTTTCCACCTAAAAATTTAAAACACCTTTTTAAAAACAGTTACATCTATATTTTTAGGTACAACATATATCACTTAATATTACTAACCATCAATTATTTTTTAATTATGTAAATTGATTTTGAAATTATATTTCTAGGTGAATTATTCCGTCAGGTAATTACATTATTATTAATTATTAATAATTCAATCTTTATAATACATACTTTGAGACTGTGTGGGAAACCATATGTATTTTCAACTATTTTCTCTATCGCTATGACTTATTCCTCAGATATTTTTCGTACAAATTATTATTGAAAGTCTATGAATCTATTGTAATAGATTCAACATTTATTTTGTAGTGAAAAAAACAACATTATTTTAGTTATTCACATTATTATCCCATAACAGATACTGTTAAACTGTTTAGAGGCAGTAGTGGCGCTCTCTGTCGGATCTTTTCGGTACTAACACTTGGAAGTATATAATTACGGATGCCATCCATGCAAAAGCTTGGAAGTCGGATAGGGCTGGTTACAAGTATGAATAATTTAAGTTATGTTTGGGTTTTTTGTCACCGAAAAAAATATGTTTCAGGCTGATCCGATATTTAGGGCTCATTTACACCTCTGCTGGCAAGACTCTTTTCCTATCACTCTAAAATGTGGCAATAGCATAAGTTTATGTCATTCTACCAACTTTAAATATTTTTAAATGAGCCCTAAATATCGGATCAGCCTCAAACATATTTTTTCCGGGTGACGAAAAACCCAAACATAACCTAAAATTGTTCATACTTGTAACCTTACGAAATTTACGACTTATCACCGGTTTCATTTTTTTAAATGAGGTATTTCAGGTTGGGTGCGGAACTCAAAGATGTCTATTTAATTAAATAGTTAATAGTTAATCTAAATACACTTATGGAACAATATTTTTTTTCCAAGTTATAAAAAGAAATTAAGCTCCATCCCATGCAATTGGTATTATTGCTTAGCCCTCAGCGTGCAGACATCTGACTGACGCCACAGCATAAAATACCTCATCACCATTTGATCGTTGTGCCAATAGACCTTTTCATTTCAATTATTTTTTTGTGCGGATGCGCGAAAATGAATTGACCTTGCTGTCAATTTTCGGCTCTGTTACTCGCAAATGCATAGGAAATGCAGTATTTTGTTTAAAGAACTAAAGTTTTAAATGCTATAGCGGAGTGTTTATGAATGAAAATGGAAAAGGATAATGCGATACCAGTAATTGTAAAAAAAATGGAGTTGGAGTGCATAAGAGCTGCTGCTACGGATTGTGTAAAAGTGGTAGTCGCAGTAAAGATTACGTCGAAATGACGGATTCTCAACAAGTAGCTAAATTTGCACCGAAAGAAGATAAATTTTCAATGAATAAGTATAATTTGCAACCAAGCAGCATTAATTTCTATCAAAAAAGATAAATTTTCGACAAAAAATGGAAGTTGCATTTTCAGTTTAAAAAATTCATTTTAAATAAGAAAAATCTCATTTCTGACCAAAAATATCAATTTTCAACCAATAAGATGAATTTTTAACAAAGAACATGAATTTCTAACCAAATATTTTATTTTTCAAAGGAATTTCCAACCAGAAACATGAATTACTCACCAAGAAGATTAAATATTCTTCCATAAAATTCGAATTTTTAATAAAATACAGGAATTTTAAACAGAATATTTGAATATTTAACAGAAGAAGATAAATTGTTAACCAAACATGTACGAGTTAAGTTTTCTGTTAAAGCAATCAATTTTCATCCAGAAAACATAACCTTTAATAAAATAATTAAATTTTGAATAAAGGAAAAGGTTTTCAATTACAACGATGAAACATCAATCAAATAAATGAATTTTTAACAAAGTAGTTCCACTTCTAACTAAGTAGTTGAATTTTCTACCAAAAAAGATGAATTTTCAACGAAAAACGTGATATATTGTACTCCAACCGCCAAAAGGATTTTAATTCTACACCAAAAATAGTTGAGTTCAACCAAAAAAAATGAATTTTCCACAAAATCGTTTGAATCCTCAATAAGCAAAACAGATTAATTTTCAACCAAGTTGCGATTTTTAAACGAAATGATAAAATGAATTTCAACTTTAATTTGTCGAGAATTCACTAACACTGTCAGGTTTTCCCAGACATTCCCTGGCGTTCTGGAATTACCTGACAAATAATACGAGATTAATCTTTATGTTGGAACAAAAAAAAGTGAACAACTAATTGCTTTTTCAATTGGAATTTTCTATTCATCTCACTTACTCCTATCGAACATACAGTTTTGGTATGCATTTCTTGAAGGTATTTTATTCTTATAAACAAAAACCTGTAACTAGGAACTTCACTTGAAGATTACTGCTTTTGTTGTCATTATATATTTTCTTTATTTATTATCGATAAATACTGCCGTATGGAAACATAAACACAGTCTGTTTACCATATCCTATTATTTTCACACAAAAATATACATCTCGAAATTTCAGTTCACGAGTAATCCTATAATTATCATTATACATATTATTTGTAAATTTATCATTTTTAAGTACTAAGATACTTTGATAAAAAAGCACAAAGTTTGTTTACCAAAACATAACCTCAGCAACGTAACCAGCAGCGCACTGCTGTGCCCTTCAAAACTTAAATCTGGCACTAATTGTGCTCCAGGCACATCTTTTTCATTAAAAATTATTGCTGGGAATGGTACTTTTGCACTCATTTTTGTTGTGTTTGCACGCCTTACACTTACAGCGGCTCACGCTATGATACTACTCTATTATTCATTAAACTTTCACTGCATACGAATTAATCACAATAAAAAAATTAAAAACTCTGCTTTTGCATACATTTTACAGAGTACGGCCGAAACTTTTGAATTCGCGGGAACTGTCATGGCGGCCACGCATGTGCACTATCTATTTCCGAATTGAAATGAGAAGGGCCGCCCTAGAGATCCTCAAGGGAGAGTTGAGACGCGGGGTACTCAAATTCTGATTGGTGCCGCTGTACCGGAACCCGCTATTCTAAAAATAGCGCGATTTTCAAATAGACTGTTTATTCCACAAACGATTTAATACAAAATAAAGAGAATATTGTTGAATTAGACATTTACAATAAATGAAATGTTATTAAATATCACTTCCTGACATATATATATATATATATATATATATATATATATATATATATATATTATACAAATTTCCATAAATGATATTTGATAAATAACTACATTTTGTAGGTTGGAAGCAAAGCTTTGGTTGGATAAAGTTATACATACAAAAAAAAAATTGATTAGCATTTCGAACTCGAAAGTTCATTGCCTCACTACCCGATTCGGGTAGTGTTTCTAGGTGGATAAATACTACCAGTGTGGGTCCACCACACCCACGACGGGTCAACAACACGCAGTATTCCCGAACGGTCACCCATCCAAGTACAAACCGCGCCCAACACTGCTTAACTTTAGTGATCTAACGGGAACTGGTGTTTTCAGCGTGGTATCGCCGTTGAAATCCAATACAATCCATACAAAGAAAGTAAAAATGAATTGTAGGAAAGGATGAAGATTTGTTCAATTTTACAAATGCAGTGTTAATTAATTTTCTTTTCCTCACTGGTGAACTCTGAAATTGCATCTTTCATGATTTGTCACTTGCTTTCCAATCTGCTTGATTGATATTCTGAATCCACAATTCTCGAAATTTGGGATCTCGCGGAATTTGTTTCTAGAAAAACCCGTTTTTAGATAAATTATTGCAGTATAAAATACAACAATTTACCATTTTTGCAAAACAATTAAATCTCACAAAAATATTGTCAATATTTTTCTTCGGAAAGTAGGTTATACACAATCTCTTTTTAACTTCTTCATTAATCACAAAACTCGCATATCACTTCACACATCAGAGCTTCAATATAAATAAAGTGAGAAAAATTAGTTATAATAAATAATGGGCCTGCATTACGCAGTTTTCATTTTTTGATCCTTTCGCTTAAACACGAGAATTTCTCGACGCTTGCTCGCGTGCTGTCACGTGTTGCGCTACACGTCATTTTTCAAACTTTTCGCGCCGCGGTGAAATATCGAATTCCGGTACAGCGGCGAGCATTGGAGGGGGAACCGTGTCTCAACTCTCCTTAGAGGATCTCTAGGCCGCCCGCGTAAACTAGCGCATGAGCGGTGGTGTCGTGGCGCGGGTGTCACGAGTCGCACATGTAGCGTGTACAAGATGCCCGCCCCTGGGCACCACTGCGCATGTGCCATTGCTTTTCTCTCCCCAATGGGAGAGAACCTTTCCGTTCGTTTCAGATTATACCACTGGGTAATACAAAATTCCAACACTAGTTCGTGACCGTATATACAAGGCTGCTGAAGCAAGTATGGTGTCAACCTAGATCAGCCATTGGCTGTTCTTAAAGAAGAAGAAGAAGAAGAAGAAGAAGAAGAAAAGAAATGAAAAAGTCTAATGTGCTCAGGGATGGGTACGTATAATACATCCCGTATATTACATGGTTTTCGTCATGTATATTACTACGTATATTACGTCCTTAGTTTTCTACACATGTATTTTACATTTGCTCACGTGACTATATGGGCGGGATTTTTGAATTCCTTATTCTAAAAATACCCAATTGACTTACAGAAACAACTAATATGGGGCAATTAATTAATTATTCGTAATTATTCATCACTTTCCCGAAGAAATTAGTTTAAAAAAAATAATATACATATTTATTATAAATGTTTATCGTACTTTATCATCCGAAACGTTTTCGAGCATGTGGAACACAAGCATAAGTAGGAAAGCATGGTATCCTAACCTATAAGTAATCGTTCGGGCGCTTGTAAACTACTGTTTTCTCATTATAAGAAGAAAAATGAAACGAGGCGGTAGACCAAGACATAAGTCGTGGGCGTAAATTACGTCAGACATCTTTGATATGTATGATACATAGTTTTCTACAATTTTCTACGTATATTACGTCGTTTATGTATTATACGTAGAAAACCTCGAGTGACATGTCACAACCCATCTCTGATTGTGCTACTGCGCTCGGTCGCTATCAAGGTGTATTCACAAGCTCTGTCTGCTCGTCGTCAGCCAGCCAACATATCGAAATATCCATTCATACCTCCGGAAAATTCAATGAAATATAGTAATATTTTAGTTATCTTCTGAAACTCACTGGAAGATAACTAAAACATTACTATATTTCACTGAATTTTCCGGAGGTGCGAATGGATATTTCGATATGTTGGCTGGCTGACGACGAGCAGACAGAGCGTGTAAATACACCTTGAAGGTCGCACGGTTACGCGTAACTCGAACCTTTATGCGTATAATACGTATTTCACGTATTATACGTAGAAAACGTAATAAACGTAAATAATGGCGGACTTGAATGGTGGGTGATGGAAAAGAGGATACTATAACCTCACTTATCCCGGAATGCATTAACTGCGAGGTTAAGTGAATTTTTTGAATAAAATTTGAGAAATGAGTAAATCAAAAGCTAGGTGGGAAAGGGGACAAGAAATCCGTTGAGAAGAAGTGAAGTTTGAGCGGTTGAAAGTTGAAAATCAAGCAGTTTCAAAATGCTCAATTTATAATAGTATTTAAAAAAATACTAGCTACAACTGTCTTCTAGCTCATAGGTTTGTAAATATTGTTGACCCTTCGTTAATATAAATGATTGTATTTAATTTTTAAAATCTTCTGACTTCGTATTTCTTGTAACTTCAGAAATATCTTCAAACAAAAAGACCCTCAGGAAGTTCCGCCACTGAAAAGACGTAGAGTATAGTACATTTCGTAACTAGTGTGGATTGACGGCCTTTTTGAAACGAGCGTAATGTTTTTGTAACGACTCGTAGGTGAGGGCGATGTAGGCGCCCGAACCGAAGACGAGTTTCAAAAACATGGCGCGAGTTTCAAAAAGAAAAGCCGTCAGTTCGCAGGAGTCACGAACGATACTTTTGAGAACAAAATAATGTGCGAGGCGATAGGAACACGCTATACTCTTCGTTAGAAACATCGACTCACCAATACGCCATGAATTCTCTTTCTATCTTTGGCTACTACGGACTCCCTCTGGCCAACTCTGACGTTACAAAAATACTCGGAGCATGCACAAACAAAGCTCTTCTTTGAACTCTACCTCACGCCGTGGTCACTGAACCCTATTTTTCTAACTCATCCAACGCACCGCCAGACGCCGCTCAAAAACCGTACTTTTGCGTTTGTCTATGGAGGCATGAAAACACGCCATTTCTGTGATTGCGTTCTGAAAAGTTAATATCAATCGTATTTAACAACACTGGATTGCACCCGGGACAAAAAGAAAATTTTTTTCCGTTTTCCCTTTTTAAAATAAAATTTAACTCCTTCCAAAAGGAATTTCTGGATCTGTCATCTCTAATCATTTTGTAATAAATTAAGAAGCTGCCAAGCAAGTCAGTCGTATAAGCGCAGTCGCCATATTGAAAACGTAAATAACATGTAAAAAAACTAGGGACGTAAATTACCTAAGGTATATTACGTACGCAACCCTGGTCGCTAAAAAGTAATCTTCTTCAAGGACATTGTGGAAAACACAAGTACCGATCCGCCACTTTCAATAAATATGTACCTGCCCATTATCGCAAAATTTCTAATTAACCATTGACATGCACAGATTTCTGCGAACAAATGGAAAATGATTTGCTTCAAATACCTACCGAAAGGTTTCCGCTGCGACAACCATAGCTTTGGAAATTCCCAAGTCGAAAATTTACGTGTTTTTTTTTCAGCGCACCTATTCACTCCAAAGACCATGGCGACTTTTAAGCCCTGTATCTGCTGTCAAATTTATTTTGACGAATAAAGTGTGGTAAGTCAAAAATTCGGCGATCAATTCGCTAGTTAATGTTTAGTATCATCCTTTCGGAGTGCCTTGTACGCGCAAATATGCGATAAATAATTGTTCATAGCCGGTCCTTGAAACATAAAGTCAGCAAGTGACACTTCGCCCATGTTGCCCTCCTCCAGGGTAAAGTCGGGTATACTTTAGCCACTTATCAATTATTCGGCGCGACATTACCCTGTACCCTAGCAGACTTTACCCACAAATAATGATTACCTGAAACATTTCTTACCCCCAGTTTTTTCTGTGTATATAGGTGTTAGGTATAGATGTTTTAGATTGATCTGGAGTTCTCGTGTTTTTTATATAAATGACACGTTCACTCCGCAGCACTGCTCCGACCCAGGTTGCTGATCAATCTCTCTAGCGATCACCCCAAGTGAGGAGTCTCACAAAATTATTATCTATGGTTCCCCACTTGGGCCAATTAGTATCCAAGGTCTTTGTTTCAGGAATCATTCACTCTATTGTCACTCTGTTTACAAACTATTTGTCGCCACACTTTTCTGTCCTGGCATACTACTCTAGCTTCTTTCACGTCCTTGCATTTTTTCGTGCAGGCTCTTGTATTTCTATGGCTTCTCATGTCTCTTCGGATTAGTGTCTCATTCACAGATTCTACCCTCGTGAAAAAAAAGACCAACTTTAGATCACAGTATAGGCAGGTATATTCTTGTCCCGGAAGTTTGAACCCCCAATATCCCATCATTATTAGGCTCATCACGTGTCAGTAGTCCGGACCATAACCATGATAACAGAAAGAGATGGCGAGATGGAGGGAGGGACAGAGTTCCATAAATATAACGACAACTGGTTGAAGCCTTCTAGATATTGTAAATGATAAATCATCCCAGGTTCTTTGGGACTTTTAGGTATAGCTAGTCTGTTGATACAGACAGCTATCCTTATTCAACAGAGAGAGTGGCGTCTATTTCAATGCCCTAAAATTGATGCAGGTATAGGCTGAAAGGTAAAAGACCAGAAAAAGACCAAACGTGGTTTGAAACTGGTCTAAATGTGATCTAAAGTTGGTCTTTCTTTTTACGAGGGTAACCATTCTTTCGGCGGTCTACCTCTGGGAATTCAGCCATTTACTTTACATTTATACACTCGCTTGGTCAGTCGTTCATCTTTCATTCTTTCAAGATGTCCGAATCACCTTAGCTGATTTCTTTCCCATATGTCAACTGGTGTCTCCCCTGTACCACATTCTTTGAGGATTGTCTTGTTTCGTACTTTATCTATCAGTGTTTTCCCGCATATTATGCGCAGAGTTTTCATGCCGATTGCGTTGATTTTACACCTGTCCTTTTGTTGACAGGTCCATGTCTCGCTACCGTACAGTACAGTCGGTACGAAAATAGAGTTATGTATGGCCATTTTAGCTTTTTTTTTATATGTTTTTATTCGTGATGGACCCTGCTCTACCGATACCCTGGCGGACCGGCCGAACGCAAACATTACGCTACAGCGTAACGGTAAAGTAATGGTAAAGTAATATGGCATTATGATTGATAAAAGAAACAAAATTAATATGTAAACTGTTGCAATTATAATAAAGCGTTAAAATTTACGTTAAATGGTCATGCCGTCATTGCAACAACTTGCTTTCTCATCATTAAAAAATAAAAAAAAACAAAGTGGCTGTCATTCAAGTCAGGCCCCTGCAGACTGGCAACCCACTTGAAGCCCCGTTAACGGGTTGCCAGTATGCAGGGGCCCGACTGCAATGACAATCTCTATGTTTTTTTATTTTTTAACGCTGCAAAAGCAACTTGTTGCATTTACGGCATGGCCATTCAACGTAAGTTTCAACGTCTTATTATAATTGCAACAGTTTACATATTAATTTTGTTTCTATTATCAATTATAATGCCATATTACTTTACCATTACTTCACCATTACTTTACCGTTACGCTGTAGCGTAATGTTTGCGTTCGGTCGGTCCGCCAGGGTAACCTGCTTACCCTTATTTCTGCCCCTATCTAACTCCCCATCTATTTTTCCGTCGTTAGTGAATAGACTACCTAGATATACGTACTTGTCAACTTGTTCTAATCTCTCATCATTTAGGACAATGTTGCATATTGTTTTCTCACTTTTTTCCTCAAACACCATGATTTTCGTTTTATTCACTTTAATTTTGAGGCCCACCTACCTTGACGGTTTCGAGAACTACACCTTCTTCGTCGAAGAGGGCAGTTCTTAGACACTTACCCATGAATATGATAAATAGCCACGAGGACATAACGCATCCTTGTCTCACGCCTTGCATAATATCGAACCATTCACTCTGTTTCCCATTTACCCTTACACTCGCTTTACTACCTGTATATATTGTTTTTATTGCTTGTGGGAGCCCTCGATTTACTCCACACTCTTTAAGGACTTTCTAAACTTTACTTCTATTTACCTTGTCAAATGCTTTTCCTAGATCACTAAATGCACAGAAGATTAGGAAAGGGAAAGGGGTTTCCACTCAGGCCGCTTCTTTTTGCGGCGTTCATCACCGATATGAAAGAAGAATTCAAGAAATGGTTAGAGGGAAGATTGGAGCCAGAAGTGCAATTATTCTGTACATTGGCATACGCCAATGTACAATGTAATTGTACCTAAAGAAGAACAGGTTTTAGAAAAAATGATGAAAAGACTAGAGAAGTATTTATGAGGAAAGAAATTGTAGGAAGAAAGCGAGGGGCTATTCACTGAGAAATCGGGGAATCAGAAAATCATGAATACGGCAGTTCATAAATGATTCCTTTGTGAATTGCATGATTGTCCATTGATTCCTCCAAAGATTCCTGTTCGGACTGCGCTTGAATGGCAGCAACGCCGTAAAACTGTCGCCGGAACGTATATCGTATCACCATAGTGACCACATATGAATAATTTGATTAATTTAAAAATTATTAGAATATTAGAAAATTGATATTGAAAAAAAATACAAGAAGAGACTGGCAATCGTCCAAACAAGGATGGGTTTTATAGATGTAAACATTGAGATTTAATTTTAATTTAAGTCAAATTTCGAAGTTTACGATGTAGGACTTAGATGAAATAAAAAATTTGGTAATAATGAATATGGTTATATACTTCGGGTTATTTTTATAAGTGTCAATAACCGCACGATATATCTAACAGATTATTTAATCAAATAAACATATTGAAAAGAAAATACATACTTAAAATTGTTACATTATCAATACCTAATTGTTAAAGTGAATACTAAAATTCTTTCCACATTTGTCGGGAATGAATTCTGTTAAATTTTTTCGAATAGGTTCTAATGTGATATTTAATTCGGAACATCAGAAAATGAAGACGTAAATTTAGATCAATGTGCTTCGATCCAGAAAATTTTCACTGAGTTTAAGACATACCACTATGTTAAAGTGTAAACATTTTAGGCTGTTTTTGTGTGAAAAGTAGATAAATAGTAAAAATACATTTTTTGTGATGATTTATTAAATTAAACATATATATACATAAACATTTTATCCATAGAAACAAGTTTCTTTTATATACCTTTAACTTTAAAATTCTTTTTTAAATTTGCACCCTGACATCTTTTTTTCAATTGAACGAAAATACAGCTTTTTATAGCTTTGCTATAGAAGCAAGACAGTACAGTTAATTGGTCGTATATTTCCTTAATCA
This sequence comes from Andricus quercusramuli, assembly GCA_932178445.1. NCBI lineage: Eukaryota > Metazoa > Arthropoda > Insecta > Hymenoptera > Cynipidae > Andricus > Andricus quercusramuli. Next base: position 20,550 of record CAKNXH010061631.1, read on the forward strand.
CTAATAAAATGCAAAGAACATAGTTAAAACGTTAAAAATGTAACAATCATTTTCGGGCTTATATTCACAGAAAAAACTTCTTTAATCTGCAGATTTTTTAAAATAAGTGTTTTGTTTGACGGAATACATAGTCTGATAATGACAAGCAAACATCAGTAATAATAGGATTAGTCATTGTTAACCTGTAGTTGCTTATTTCAACATAGCCATGGGCGAAATCAGAAATCAATGTTAAATGTCCATTTTCATTGATCTCAAACCATTGACAAAGAACACCAATGTCCTTTTGGTTTCCATGAACATTGGCATAACTACTCGAATATTCTGTTGATTTTCTTGTCTTAGCTTTAAAATAACCAACGCCAAGAACGAAACCTACGAGGCAATTCCCACTATCAATCCGTTGAAATATAGTCCATTCTTCAATACTAATTTGATTGCACTCTTGAACGTAATCTGACTGTTGTAATTTTTCTAGCTTCTTGGATGTATACAATTCAAACTCAGATTGACGAACTCTCTGAAGTCAACCGCTACTTAATTTTCCTGTTGATTGATTTAAAAGCCAACAGATAGAAGATTTTCTAACAATAGTTTCTTTTCCAGCAGAATCTTGCACTATGGTAAACTTACTTGTCTCACTGAGAACTGTTACTTATTGGGAATAATCCTTTAATTCCCATTCTCCTTCCACTGAAGATAATAAAGTTAAATCTTGCAAAACTTCCGAATTTGATTCTGATATTTGTTCGTTTGACTGTATCACAGGCTGATTTGATATGGAGTTTATTCCTTCTTCAAATTCTGGTTCAACTTCGAATAATTCTTCATCCTCAGCATTCGATTCATTAGCATCGGCCGAATTGCACTGAAAATCTGTTTCTTCTGCGAATTTTATATCTACTTCAATATCAAGAGAACGGATGTGATTGTATGCATCTTGTTTAGCTCTATTTAGTATGTTAATCATTTCTGCATTGTTTGGCAAAGTAGTACTATCGTTGCAAATCAAATTGTAAGGTGATAGATCCTTGTTTTGACATTCGAAAGAAGCTTTTAAATGTTTATTTCGAGGAAAGTTTAATACTTTTTCGTCAGAAAATTTCTCCACTGAAATGTCAGATCGTAATTGAATCCGAGCAACTCGGTGCAAACACTCCCAAGTGCTCAAATTTACCATGCTACACAGCGTAGATGTGATAGATCGTAACAGACGGAAAAAACTTTCGCACGTTTGACTACCAAACAGTTCTTAATTTTCCGCCTATGTGAACTGTGTCTTGAGAAAAAAGTATGTCCGGTGATAAATTTGCGCGAAAACCTGGAAAACTTAAGCCATTGTCATGTATAGTTACAAGCTTCGGGTCGTTCGCACCTAAACTAGTTTCACTTGTCGTCGCTCTTAATAGGCGACTATCTCCATCCGAAGAAATTCCAACCACTGTTTGGAAACGTCCATTAGTTTTTTTTATAATGAATTTCCACCGATTACGAACGTTTTGGGCACAAAATTTATTGTCGGTAGAGTATAAGCACAGGCAAAAGGAAGGGCTGTTCTTGGCTAATGGCTGCGCCATTATCGCATATAAGAGTGAAGCAGGCTCATTTCCAGCAAAGAAATCTTCGATTTCTTTCGCAGAAGTTGCCAGATACGTCTTTATTATCGGCATCCCGTTTGAATTTATAGGTAATACAAATCCCATCACCTGATTCGTTTTAGGATCATATTGTACCCGATTAATGATTCGAGTCGCATCTTCACTAAGCCAAACGAACGGAGGCAAATTCCTGGATTGAACAAATAATTGCAAGCTATTGAATCGACATTCGCCTTCTATGATTGCAGAATTTGATTTAGTTATATTGCGTAATACAGTTGTTGTTGATGGAAATGGTAGATTAGCCGCTAGTGTTTCATATGCCACTCTATCTCCAGTCATAAATATATAAGAGACGAATTGCTTCATTGCTGGATCATATTTGTATCCTCTTTTTTTTGCTTTAGATTTCGCCGTCTCTGCTTCATTTAACATTTCTAGCAAAGAGGAATGAGAGGTGCTGTTCGTCTTTTCTATTTTTTCTTCAGCATTTGAGGATTCTAAAATGCTACTGTTATCTTCATTTTTATCATTACTCTCTGGCATCTTACATTGGATTTCAGAAGGGAACCATACTTTTGTTTGTGGTCGAACATTCTTTAATTTGTCAGACTAATTCGTCCGATAATTATCGAACGAAGTACTCTGATAAATTAAAGTAATTATAATTACTCTGAGATATTATTCCCCATGTTCTTCTTGTGAAACGTGAACGGCATTGGTGATAACTTTTCCAAAAGTTGCATTGGTCATACAAAATTTTTCAGTTGGCGCTTCACGTTCTAAAGCTGCAGTTACTTTTTTCACATAATTGGAACGTGATGATGACTCTCTGGTTCCACATAATCTTCAAGTATACGTATATTGTATGCTTCCCATTCTTTTATATTTGTCATATCGATTTCTGTAATCTTCTCGGGAGGCGGTGAGCAATTTTCAAGACTTATTTCCATTTGATCTTGAGAGATTTCGTCATTTTTCAAGTCACATTTGCTTTCTTTCTTTGAGTTGTTACATTTATTTCTGAGTGCACCTTTATATGCCTATTAAAATTAGAAAGAGTCCACTTACTGATTTGACTTGGTTTGCTTGAATTGGTTACGGAATCACATATGGGACACGTTAGCTTAGCCAAATAAGTGAAAGTCGTGGGGTTCTCCTTATCAACCAAAGTTCTAATGTGAACCTTTGTTTCCGTTTTAAATAGCTCTTCAATCTCATAATCCATATTTTCCTTGCTTTTTGTTATAAATTGAGCAACTATATCCACGTTTTTTTTTTCTTCGACCTGGATCGAGGACTGGATACCAGCAGTTTCAACGTTTGTTGGGACTGATTTCTTTGGATGACTGGTCTCACTTTGAGTATCTTTATGCGTTTTCTTCCAAAATTGATCTGTAGTGGAGTGGACATATTTGACTGATCTATTAATTAAAGCTATATCCCCTAGTATTAACCGAAATTTTTGAGGTGCGTTTTTGTAGAGTCCATAGTAATCTTCTAAATTTTCATTTGAATCTAAGAGGGAATGCAATTTATTTGCAGCAAATTTTTCTAGTTCGTTGATTGTTTCGTCAGTAATTCTTCGAAAAGAATAAGAATTATCCAAGTTCTGACAACCAAATAAATTTTTTATGTATTTAGGAATCTCAGCTTATTCAACATGAGATTGCAAAACATCCCAAAATTGTGATTTTAAATTGTGTTCTTTTCTACAGAAGTTAATTTTTTCTTGCAGTCTCTGCAAAGTGCACTAGAATCTGTTCCATTATTTTCTGATTCACCGCTCTCGGTACTTGAGAACATGAGTGTCTCAATTATCGACCTGTAAACGATATTGGTATTACTCGCAATCTACGTCTGAATGATCACAAGTATTATTCAATAAATAATAGACTGAATCCATTTCAACCAGACAGATAGGTAAACTTCAACCGACTTCTTCTCCTAGCGAAAAAAAGTTCTTTCTCAGAGGAAATGAGGCGGCACGTATTTTTCGGATATTAGAACCAAAACGTTTCACATTAAAATTTTTATTCCACAGTCTGGCGTGGCTTTTCGTCCTCTTTTGAAATCCGTTAGAAATTTTTCAAAGGTTTTGAAACGCCTTAAATCACGTCAATTTTTTTGAAAAGTTGAAAAAAACATTTTCACAAAATCCACACCTTTTTATTTTAGCCATTTTTTCTTAATTTTTACTTTCATATAAATAACTTCCTGTAAGTTACATGCCTGCTGAACCATTTTTGTGGCCACGAGAATCTTTTGTTCGAAAAATTGAAATTTCTAGTTTTTCTTACAAACAACGATAGAAACAACGAACAAAAATTCTCGGGGCTACAAAAATAATTTGGCCTGCGAAAAAAATACAGAATCTCCTCTTTATATAAATGCAAATTAAAATAAATTGGACTATACAAAAAAAGTCGAGTTTTCATGTTTTTAAAATTCAGTCGGGAAGATAAAGTCCTATTAACCCTTTCAGACACGCAATTCACGGCATTTTTTCATGTTTGTTTATTCATATATTCAATATTAAAAATAATTTTATTAATAAAACTATATTTTTATGTTCTATCAACACTAAAGTAACTAAAAATGCAATAAATATCAGGAACTTTAATTAAATATAAAAAAATTACGAGAAAAATAAAAAAAAATCAGGTAGCCAATATATTGGCTTCTGTGACTGAAAGGGTTAAATAAAAAACGAACCCATTTTGAATTTTGGATTTTGTTACCAGCCATACAAAATATTATAAAATAGTAAGAGGTATTGTTTGTAGAACTTTTTAAAAAGAGCAAACTTTTTTCTTAGAATTTTGTCTAATAATATAGTCAGCATACATTCACAGTTTGTGTACATCATAAAAGTAAAAATTCAACAAAAATGACAGAAGATAAAAATGTGGGTTTTTCGTGAAAATATTTTCTTAAAATTTAAAAAAAATTGACGTGATTTAAGGCCGTGCAATGAGTATAACAGCTGATCGAGTCAGTCCTGAGATAAATATTTTTTACCCATATTTAAAAATAAAAGTTTGTATATCGCGGAAAAATTTTCCGAAAATATTAAAAAATAGTAAATGACCATTTGTGGCAAGGCACAGAGTTGGGGGAAGAAAAAAGTTTATTTATGAAAATTATAAATATTGACCCATGCATTTCCGCTTCAGTATCATGCAATCTGTTTCACCCACAGACCCGTGGAAGTGCGAAGTTGCTTGCTGCGATAGTGCTGCTCTGAAACCAGTGTTCACAGATCGTGGGAGCTGGCGGCCCCCACCACGACCCCCGTGTGGGAGCGACACACGTAAACGCCGCGTGTCGGTGTGTCCCCACTCCGTCACTTGATTCCACGCTCCGCGGCAACGAAAGTTTGTCGGCTCGGATGATTTCACTGTCTCCTCCCTGGTGGACCGGCCGAACGCAAACATTACGCTACAGCGTAACGGTAAAGTAATGCTAAAGTAATGGTAAAGTAATATGGCATTATAATTAATGAAGGAAACAAAATTAATATGTAAACTGTTGCAATTATAATAAAACGTTGAAATTTACCTTCAACGGTCATGCCGCAATTGCAACAAGTTGCTTTTGCAGCATTAAAAAATAAAAAAACATAGTGACCGTCATTGCAGTCAGGCCCCTGCATACTGGCAACCCGCTAACGCGGCTTTAAGTGGGTTGCCAGTCTGCAGGGACCCGACTTGAATGACAGCCACTTTGTTTTTTTATTTTTTAACGCTGAGAAAGCAACTTGTTGCAATTAGGGCATGACCATTTAATGTAAATTTTAACGTTTTATTATAATTACAACAATTTACATATTGATTTTGTTTCCTTTATTAATTATAATGCCATATTACTTTAGCATTACTTTACCATTACTTTACCGTTACGCTGTAGCGTAATGTTTGCGTTCGGCCGGTCCGCCAGGGCTTCGTGCTCTTTCGTTTGATTTCGGCGGCGGTCACGAAGATGGGTTCGGCGTTGAAGCCGAGGATTGCCGAGAATGCACGATTCTTAACTTGTAATTTCTCATTCTCGGCGTCCGGGCTATTTTCAAAATTTTTCAGATTTGGAGGATTTGGAGGTTAGAGTCGACTTTTGTTTACAAACAAAGTTCGACAACCTCAAAAAAGCTAAAAAAGTTTTAAAAGATGATGATTATGTTTTTTAGGTATTATTATAGAATCTTTTCTAGTATAGGATCTATAGGGAATATAGTATAAGTTACTATAGGTTTTCAAATTTGTAATATAAGGAATATATTATATAAGAAAACTTGAGGTAAGATTGATATAATGTATATCATTCTCAAGCCTCAAGTGGTTTTCAATGTTCAAATTTTGTATTTCATTTTTTAATTGATTTTAAATATTGTGAATTTAGAATGATAATAATTTATATATATTTTTAATTTAGTAAAATGATCATCATTTCTTTTAGTGATATTTCCTTAAAGAAGCATGAAAAATATGGAAATATAATAGTCGGTATTCATATTTTAAACCATTTTCAAAAGTTTTAAGACTTTTGTTTTAAAAAGATTGTAAACTTTTTTGCATTATAATACTTTCTTAAATTTCCATTGAATTATATATTCAATATTCATAATATTTTATCAAGAAAAATAGAATGTATATGAAATTATGAAAATCACAGCTTTGCTATTTCTTATAAGCACTTCATAAAACCTTCAATGACTTATTGTCATTGTCAAAAATGTATAAATAATTTTTTATTCATAAATAAAAAATTATTGTATTCATGAGAGTGTAAAATGGCAATTTTATTACTTGTAATGATATTTTTCATTTTTAATTCTGAAATTTGATTATTTTGTAGCTAATATATAAATCAATAATTATTTTTAATAGGAAATGGGTATTGACGTATTACAGAAAAATCAATATAGGAATAAATAATATCAATGTCGATCAGACTGGGCAAAACCCGGGAATTTTTTTTAACTAGGAGACACCGTGATAAACCCGAGGATTTTATTTAAGACCGGGAATTTTTTTATTTAATTGTAAAATCTACTTTTATCTACTTTATCTTCTTCTTGTGCTTGAAAATTATAACTTCGTTTAATGTTTATTATACTTCAGTCTGATTGAGAATAAGATTGGCACGGTTTATAAATAAATAAATAATAAATCGAATGTAATTAATCCTTATAAATATCACAATTTTGATGTACTTTCATAGGAATGATCTGAAATAGATCACAAATGAGGTTTGATTAAACTGTGTAAGGGAAAAATGCTTAATTTAAATGTTGTCAATAGGAAAACGGAGAAACAGGGTACATTAGTATTTAAACAATTTTGATTTGTTTAAACAATCTTTTCCCCCTGTGAAGCGTGAAAAATTATTACATTCTATAATTAATGACACAATTAAAGGAATTTAAGAGTAATGTTTTTTTCTACATAATATTTAGCAATTTTCAAAATAATGCTTATTTGTTTAAACACTTTTTGTTTGTTTAAAAAAATGTTTCTCTGCAAATCGAGAAAATTTATTCTTTTCTGCAATGAATGACACAATTAACGAATTTTAAGAATAATATTTTTTTGCTTAAGATATTTTGAAATTATTTAAACAATTGATAATCATTAATAATCATTAATATAAACCATTTCTGCAGTCTGTTATGAGTAGTTATTTTTTCAGATCAATAAATATATATTTATATTTTCATTAGTTCCAAATTATTATTTAGAATTTTTTTAGTTCAATACAAAAAACTGTAAACGAAAAAACGGAAAATTTATTTAGCTCTAACAATTATGAAGAGGTGCATTCATTTTGAAGAAAACATTTTTAGTTTTAAAGTTTTTTGTATTGAACTAAAAAAATTCTAAATAATAATTTATTAAAATTATTGGCATACATTTAAAACTTAAAATTAATTGATTATTTTTCATTACTTTTGACATTATTGCCTACAAATGTAGGCTCATTGTTAAAAAGAGTTCTTTTGTGAGTGTAATGAATTCGCGCATAAATATCACAATTGTTGTGTACTTTCATATAAATTATGTGAAAAAGAACACAATCCAGGTTTAGATTTTTAGAGAGTAAATTAAATTAAATTAATTTTAAATTTGAAATGTAAGAAAGTAATTTCAGCAATTTATTATTATTTATCATTTTTGATACCCAATGCAAAATATTTTAAACTTAAAAATAATTTTTCAATAATGAATGCACCTCTTTTTCACACCACCACGGGGGTAGAGATGAAAGCGCGTTTTTTTTCACGTAGTCTCCCCTGTAGGCCTAATCCACGGCCTAGTAGGCTGCTGCGATTAAGATAAAAAACGAGTAAGATAAAAAAACAAAGAAAACGCTTGGAGTGCTTGATTAAAGTGAGTCCCCTTGCCTCTCACGTTATTAACAAAGAAGCCAAAAACAACCATTTCCCAGCAAACACGTTCTATAACTGTTCTATATCAAAAAAGGAACAGTGTTCTATAACAATTGTTACAATCTCGTGCGAGAACTATTCTAGAACAATATGGTAACAGTGTTCTAGATCTTTGTGACCGTATTGTAACAGAACTGTTCTAGGTCTATGTGACGGCACTGTTCTATAACAGTTGTTATGGAACTGTTCTAGAACAAACTAATCACAGACGTTCTATAACATTTGTTCCCAGCTTGTTCTAGAACTGTGCTGTAACGATGTCATGTCGACGTTCTAGAACGCTGTTACGAATGTGTTCTAGAGCAAATCAGGAACCAAAATTAGTAACTGTTACCAAACAGTTGTTACATAATTGTTCTAGAACAAACTTATCACAGACGTTCTATAACATTTGTTCCCAGCTTGTTCTAGAACTGTGCTGTAACGGTGTCATGACGACGTTCTAGAACGCTGTTACGAATGTGTTCTAGAACAAATCAGGAACCAAAATTAGTAACTGTTACCAAACAGTTGTTACATAATTGTTCTAGAACAAACTTATCACAGACGTTCTATAACATTTGTTCCAAGCTTGTTCTAGAACTGTGCTATAACGGTGTTATGTAGATGTTCTAGAACGATGTTACGAATGTGATCTAAAACAACTCAGGAACAAAAATTAGTAACTGTTCTGTAACAGTTGTTATGGAACTGTTCTACAACAAACGGATCACAGACGTTCTTCAACATTTGTTCCAAGCTTGTTTCAGAACTGTGCTGTAACGGTATTATGCCGACTTTCTGAAACGCTGTTACGAATGTGTTCTAGAACAAATCAGGGACAAAAATTAATAATTGTTACCGAACAGTTGTTACAAAAAAGTTCTAGAACAATCTGAGCACACACGTTCTATAATATTTGTCCCAATCTTGTTCTAGAACTGTGCCATAACTGTGCCATAACTGATTTCTTCAAGAAACTATTAAATTGACTATTTTTATAGCGTATAACGGGAACAAAGAATTAAAATACCGTAATGTATTTTATGAACACAATTTATTCCAAAAAAAGTAACGCAGCTAATATATATACTTTTTGAATTATAATATAAAATATTCTTTAGAAGAAGGCAGATAAACATTAATGAAACAGTTTATACGGTTTTAGAATAGAAAAACAAATTAAGAACATATTATATTTTTCAACGCTATAAATATATAATTTATATGTAAACTATAAGTGTGGAAAGTTATCGCACTCGTACGTGACCGAATTTATTTCAAATCATGCAGGCTGGCGGGTGACATGTTCAGGATTAGCTTGCCTATGAAATATGTTTATTTACGTGAAAAATAAGAAGAAACGCATTTTTTTTCAAATTACCTAGCAAAATTTTTACATTTTTCACGAGTATTAAAAAATGTTGAAGTTACAGTGAGTTTTTTTTTAAATTTTACTTCAAAAACCGTGCTACAAAAATTTTTTAAATAATAAGAAATGGAAAAGTTATTTTGGAATTAAAAAAAAAAATGTTTTCTCAGAAACCCAATCTTTTTGTTCCCGAAACTGATTTTTTTTCTGGAACTCATATATAAGTCTGATGATGATAATTTTTCTCTGCACAGAAACAAAAAAATACTAAGCGGAAAATGTATGATAAGTATACTATATCAGTACTTATTATTTGTAAAAATTTTGAACAAAAAGTTTGAGTTTTAAAGAGAAAAATGTTTTTTTTTTCAAAAATCCAAAATGAACTTACCATTTTTTATTATTTTTTACGTAAATTTACGTGATGAAGATTTTGAAAGACTAAACAATACTAGTTAAACCGAAATAAGAACCTTCATACCTCATAAACTGCAAAAATTTTCAGAAAAAAAATTCTTTAAAATTCTACCATTTTTTTCTGAAATTTCTAGGGAGAAGAGGTGCCGATATAATCTATTTACCATAAATTTTCCGTTTTGTGTTTTTTTTTGTTTTTTGTCAAAAAAAAATTATTGTTTTTCATTCATATTTTTTAATCGGAAAATTTATGGTGAGTAAACTATATACAGCACCTATCACTGCTACAAAATTTTAGGAAAAAAAGGTGGAGTTTTTGAGATTTTTTTTTCTTTTTTAACGAAAAAAGATTTTGCTAAGTTAATTAAAAAAAAAAGAAGTGTCTCCTTATATTCCACGTACAAAAACATATTTCATAGGCAAGCTAATCCTGAACATGTCGCCAGCCAGCCTGCATGATTTGAAATGGATTCGGTCACGTATGAATATGAAATCTTTTTCAGCTAAATGCTTAGTTTTGTACGAACATTCTACATGCATGCGAAAATTTAGAGGCGCTATAATTTTGAAATTCCTTTTGGTCCTAATCGACCGCTGTGATTCGTTTACGAGAACTGAAAACTTCCACTTCATACTCGTCCACCAATAGCAGAACCGACATTCCGCAAAGACTCCAAGTGGCGGCAGCCACGGCGGAATAATGCATAACCTCAAACTTCAACCCCGTGTGTTTTCGGTCGTATCGCCTTTTCGATAACAAAATTATTATAGTGCTGCAGGTGTTACGTATTTATATTGTATTTATACATACATCACCCCAGATAAGTGTTTAACTGAAGGAATTGGATATATGCTTTGATAAGCTTATCTCAGGTAAGTGCCTTTTCATGCTTTTCATATACATATATATCAAATCTTTATAGGCTATGACAGCTGACATTTCGTATCCAAACATTCAATTCGGTTGAAGAATGAAATATTTGGTTGAAAAGTCGCCTTTTTGGATACATTTAACTGTTTTTTATTTCAAATTGAAATCTTTCGTGTTTATAATCTCAATTATTATATTTTTTGTTGGGAATTCATCATCTTTGATTGTAAATTATATTGAAAGTAATTATTTATGTTAAAAAGTAATCTCCTCCATTGGAAATGTACCTTTTTTTTGTTAAAAATTATTCTTTTTGGGTTGAAAATTCAACTTTTTTAGTAGGAAACTCAACTAATTGGTTAAAAATTAACTATTTTGATGAAAAGTCGTCTTCTTGGATAAATACAACTTTTTTTTTTATTTTAAATTAAAATCTCTTTTGTTTATAATATAACGTATTACATTTTTCGTTGAGAGTTCATCTTGTTTAGTTGAAAATTCTATTAAAAGTTAAACTGCTTTTGTTAAATATTAATTTTTTTTGCAGATCCATCATTTCAGTTGAAAATTCGTCTTATGGTAGAAAATTATTCTTCTTGGTTGAAAATTCATCATTTTAGTTTAAAACTCATATCTTCGGTTGGAAATGTACCTATTTTGTTGAAAATTCAACTATTTTGGTGAGAAACTCAGTGATTTTGGTAAGAAACTCAATTGTTTGGTTAAAAATTAACTTTTTAACAACAATTCATATTTACTGGTTAAAAATTCAACTGTTTTGTAGAAAATTTGTCTTTTTGGCTTGAAAAATCAACAATTTGGTTGAAAATTGTATTAGAAGTTAAACTGCTTTTGTTAAATTTTTGTTGAAAGATTCATCATTTGAGTTGAAAATTCGTATTTTTTGGTAGAGAATTAATCTTCTTTGTTGAAAATTCACAACTTTAGTTTAACTCTTTGTTTTAAAATGAACCTATTTTGTTACGAAAAATGAACTTTAAACAAAAAATTCATATTTACTTGTTGAAAATTCCATTTTTTGTATATAATTTATCTTTTTGTCTTGAAAATTCAACAGTTTAGATAAAAAATAAACTATTTCGTTGGGAACTCGCCTTTTTGAATTAATTCAACTTTTTTTAAAATTATAATCTGTTTTGGTTCTAATATATACTTTTACATTTTTCGTTGAGAATTCATCTTGTTTGGTTAGAAAACTTCGAATACTTTATTAAAGGTAGAACTACTTTGTTAAAAATTAATATTTTTTGGTTGAAGATTCATAATTTTAGTTGAAAATTCGTCTTTTATTGTAGAAAATTAATCTTCTTGGTACAAACTTTATGATTTTACTTAAAAATTTATCACTTTGGTTGGCAGGATATGACGTCCATATACTGCTACTATATCGTCCATCTGTATAAGGTCGTGATAAGCCACAAAATTTTGCAACCTATAATATCTGGCATAAATCTTTTTTATTATGCAAGGTTTATGAATTGCTAAATTTATTAGAAACAATTGTTTTACTCATAAGTCACTAACAATTTTCGCTCAAAAGGACAATCTTGTAAAAACCTAATCCTAATATCAGTTTTTTGTCTCCAGAGTAAAATTATAGTCCTCAATATAGATAATTCAAAATGAAAAGTATTTTAAATAACCCAATTGAAACTTGATCACTCCAATATATATTATAAACTTCATACTAAATTTTTAATAATTCTTTATTGAAACTTTGGTAATTCATTAAACCTTTAGCAAATTCAATATAACTTAAAATTTATTAATACTAAAAATGGGACAGTTTGGAATTGAAAACCTTATAATTGTTGATCAATTTTATTTAAAAAATTAATTTTCTAGATTTTGAAATTATTAAGTCGTTATGATTATCCATATTTATTTCCAATTCAAATCCTCCATAATAGTTGCACAATTTTAAATGAACAATGAACAAAAAAACAAACTAAAGTTATCTCAAGTTCAAAAATAAGCATTGTTAAAAATGATTTTTAAAAGCGAGGAAAATATTTTTATTGATAATTTTAATTAATTTTGGAAGAGAACTGAAGGTTTCAGGAAAAAATATTTCATGTTAAAATTGTTCATTTAATACTAATTATTTAGAGTTTGTTTTTGCTTACTCTTTACTCTTGTGGTAAAAGTTGCAATTCTTATTTAATTCTCATGTTGTAGGGCTTATTTTATTCCTTGAAAGATTCTTTACAAATTTCTCTGGTACGTTTTTATTTAAAAATTTATTTAGGATTCATATAATTTTTAATTTTACAAATAATATTTTCCAGTATTCAAAATAGAATCCCTTGAAATCTTTTAGAAAGCGTTAGAAGATTTGTAACCATTATATAATATGTAAATTATAATTTCAAAAGAAGATCATTCAAAATATAACAATTAAAAATTGAGCGCTCCAGTAAATACGTTTTATAATCCACTTATGATAATTGTTTACTGAAGCTTTAGTAATTTATGAAACCTAAGCAAGTTCAATATTACTTCACATTTAAATGTACCAAAAACTGGATAGTTCGAAACTTAAAACTATATCATTGTTGAACAATTTAATAATTTAGTTTTTGAAATAGAGAAGGAGTTTATGACGGTATCCTTCATTTGAACTTGAAAATTTAATTTAATTTTTAATTGAAATCCTTTCATAGTTGAATAACTTTTAATTCAAGATAATTAATATTTGAGAATTTATTAATTTCACTTTGATACTTCATAACTTGAACAATTCTCAAACTAGTATCATGTCAAATCAGGGTGTTGAGTTTAGAATAAGTTTATATGGGAAAATTCAAAATTATTTGGTTCAAATTTACTTCTTCAAAAGTGTAATATAAAAATTGAAGCCTTTTCTGAATATTCAAAAGCGAACTCTTTTAAATGTTTTAAAAGGCATTAAAAGATTTGTAGCCCTTACATGCAAATGTAATATTTATACTGTTGGGAACATTGTCAAAAGTGTAAATTGTTATGTAAAATGTGCCGCTTTTTTCAGAAATACATGCTCTATTTTTTAAGAAATGATTATGTTTTTATGTCATAACTTTTTGAAAGATATGTACATAATATTCACAAATTTTTTATGTTTCTACACCGTGATTTGTGAAATTTTAATTTTAAATATTAGGGTTCAGGGGGTTCCTCTATTCCCCTGCCTTTCCTCTTTTCTTAAATTCCCCTTTTTCCTCCATTCACGAAAAACTTCCCCTTTTCCCATTTTCTATTCAAATATACGATGCTTGAAAATAGAATTTTTTGTTTCACATTTAGAAAATTATTCCAATTAAAAGTACAATATGCTACCGCGTGGAGTATGACGGTCTGTCTGTCCTCATTGTAGATTTTTTTGTTCAAATTTGAATAACGATTGTTATAATGTTACACATATTATAACAATTATTACCTGATATTAGCGATCATTTAGATGTTTGAGATAATGTAAAAAGTGCTAAAATTAAAATAAAAATTCAATTTTTGTTCCTTTGGAATAATGAAAGACAAACTCGATGTTCTCTTGATTAAAACTAGATAAAAAGCACACTGTATTTTTGCAAAGAGTTCTGAACTGAAGAAAATATTTTAATTTTCAATTCATTTCTGTAGGTAGTTTTCTGTCGGTAGCACTCGTGACGAACGTTTTTATAGAAAGAGGTACCTTCTTATTAGAAGTGAAGCACTTTACAAATACTGAAACATTCTTTACAGAGCCATGCAATTCAAAAGATGTTGGTAGTTTTCTAGCCAGTGAAGAGGAACATTGAAGAGGAACATTCAAGTGACATAAAAATTAAAACTACAGAAGTTTAACAAAAATGTGTAAAACTTGAACAAAAAGATAAAACTTTCGTTATAATTGCAATAATGCATGCGAATAATTTAATACTGGACAAAAACAGTAGAGATCAAATTTTTATTCTTTTTTCTTTGCAACTGTGAAGTTGTAAAGAAAAAAGAATAAAAATTGGATCTCTTGCTAGAAACTTTATATTATATTATAGTATATATGTTATTATTATGATAATTTTTTGGCTCACTAGCTTCTGAAACTATATGGGCGATATAAAATATGACATAATGCTAGCCAATATGTAAATTATTAATCTATAATTTTTGTGTAACTGCGGTCACTTCAAAAATAAATGTCATCATTGATAAGTTTATGTCTAAGAAAATTCAGGCCTTTTTTTATACCTTATTACACGTTACATTAAAGTGTTATGTAACATT
>CAKNXH010061632.1:0-41270 GCA_932178445.1 Andricus quercusramuli
ATGTTCGGGAAATATTTATTACTATTTTTGAAGAATATAACAAAATATTTAAATAATAGGAAATATAATTTTTATTCATTATTTCCCATATATGTTAATTATAATTATAATTATAATACTTTATAGAGGATCCATTTTTTTTAACATAAAATTGTATTGAAACTTTTCGACTACATAATATGTTATGTATATCACCGTACATATGATTCAAAATTTTGAAAAAGGAATGTCGGAAAATCAAAATTCGAACTGCCAAAAAAAGGACTCGATAAATATTTTCACCCCTCATTTGAATTATTCCTGACAAAAGTGCATTCGAAAAAAATCGCCAAGACCCAGGAATCGAAAATGGTAATCGAGCGAATTTTTAAAATTTTGATTTCATTACTTCTACTTTTTTTGAAGGAAGCTTAATTTTTTTACTGAAATTCATATTTTGGCGTTGAAAATTCAAACTTGAATCTTTTCTGGATGAAAATTCAAATTTTTGTTGTTGAAAATTTGTCTTTTTGATTTAAAAATTCATCTGTTTTAGTAGAAACTTCATCTTTCTTGGATAAAAATGCAACTATTTGGTTGAAAATTCAACCACTAGGTTAAAAAGTCATCTTTTTTGGATAAAAATTGCACTGTTTTTTTTTTTTAAATTTTGTCTTTAATTAAAAATTTCCTCTATTTTAGTAGAGATTGCATCTTGCTTGAATAAAAATGCAACTACTATTGAGTTGAAAATGTAACTATTTTTTTTTATTATTTTATTTTTTTTATTCATATTTTGGCGTTGAAAAGTCAAATTTAAATCTTCTCTGGATGAAAATTCAAATTTTTGTTGTTAAAAATTAAATTTGTTACACAATAATTTAAATTTCATCCTAAAAAGATGAATTCTCAATAAAAAAGTGTGATAGTTTATATTTAAATCGAAAATTACGAAATTTCCTTCTTTTTTTAAACAAAATAGTTGAATCCTAAAGAGAAGATGTTTAATTTTCAACAAGACAGTTGCATTTTTATCCAAGGAAGATTAGATTTCAACTAAAATAGATGCATTTTTAAATCAAAGAAAAATATTTGAATTTCGAGTTTTAAACAACCCAAAAAGACGCATTTTTATTCAAAAAAGATTTCAACACACTTTTCAAGTACAAAATTTGAAATTTAAACAGAAAGAACATTTTCTGAGAAATAATTGAATTTTAAACAGGAGAGTGGAATTTTCAACCAAAAGGGATTACTTTTTGACAAAATTCTTGGATTTTCATCCAAAAAGATTTTAGTTCGACTTTTCGAAATGAAAATATGAGTTTTCATAAAAAATTAAGCTTCATTAAAAAAAAATTGAATTTTCAACTAAAAAGGAAGAGTTTTTAACAGAATTGTTGAAATTTTAAATTTTTGTCCAAGAAAGATGAAACTTCTGCTAAAATAGATGAATTTTTAAATCAAAAAGACAAATTTTCAACTTTTTAACATCAAAGTATAATTTTTAAACAAGAATTAAATTTTCTATGAATATACTTAAATTTTCTACCCAAAAAGACGAATTTTTCAAAAAAGAGTTAATTTTTTAACCAAATAGTTGCATTTTTATCTAAGAAAGATGAAAATTCTGCTAAAATAGATGAATTTTTATAACAAAAAGACAAATTTTCAAGAAAAATGTTTAATTTTCATCCAAAAAAGATTTTAGTAGACTTTTCAACACCAAAATATGAATTTTAAACGAAAGGTAAATTTTATATGAAATAGCGGGATTTTCAACAAAACGGTTGAATTTCCAAAGGAAAAAGATGAATTTGTAACAAAATTGTAGAATTCTCAACCATACAGTTGAATTTTTATCCAAAAAATATGCAATTTCTACTAAAGCTGATATATTTTTAAATCAGAAGACAAATTTTCAACAAAATAGTTACATTTTTATCCAAGAAAGATACAATTTTTGCTAAAACTGATGAGCTTTAAAATTAAAAAGACAAATTAAAAGATAACATAGTTGAATTTTCATCAAAACGATTTCAGTTTGACTTTTCAACATCAAAGTATAATTTTTAAGCAAGAAAAAAATGTTCTACGAAGATACTTGAATTTTCAACAGAACCGTTGAATTTTCAACCAACAGGGATAACTTTGAACATAATTGTTAATTTTTAAGCAAACAGTTGCATTATTGTCCAAGAAAGATGAAATCTTTTTTTTAAATAGATTCATTTTTTAATCCAAAAGACAAATTAAACAAAAATACATGAATTTTCATCCAAAAAAAGATTCAAGTTTCACTTTCCAATAAATGAGTTTTAAACAAGAAGTGAATTTTCTACGAAGTTACTTGAATTTGAAACCCAAAAAGACGAATTTTCAACAAAACAGTTAAATTTTCAATCAAAAAGGATTTCAGTTTCACTTTTCAAAATAAAAATGTGAGTTTTAAATAAGAAGTAAGTTTTCTACGTAGATACTCGAATTTTCAACCCAAAAAAACGAATTTTCAGCAAAATAATTTTTGAATTTTTAACCAAACAGTTGCATTTTTATCCAAGAAAGATGAAATCTCTGCTAGAAAGGATGAATTTTTTAAATCAAAAAAAATTTTTTTTTAAATAGTTGAATTTTTATCCAAAAAAGATCACAGTTTGACTTTTCAACACAATAATCTGAATTTTAAACGAAACTTAAATGTTGTACGAAATAGTGGAAAGCAGAAATCGTACAAAGTGTACTGTAGTCAAAAACTATAAAATAAATGTGATCCCGCACGAGAAAAGGGACCTTAAGTAGGCTAGCTACATTTTACAGTACAAATATATTTATAATTCTAATTTGAATATAAGTCAACGTATACTTAATTCTACATTAATAACAGTCTATAAAGCAGACCTGAGTCATTTTCATCTACCTGTAGGTACTTATGGAAAAATACCAGTCTAAGCCTAAAACTAAGTTTTAAAACTACAAAAGAGAATCTCGTGTCCTTATATTCTAAGACTAATTCTATGATTCGAAGGAAGACTCTTGGTTCGTATCATTTTCTTTGTGGGTGTTCCCTTCTTGAATGAAGGCATCTTGGCAATGTCAAAGTTGCTGTTAGTGTCAGGGATCTTGAAGGTTGGTTGCCGTACTTGATCTTTAGGTTTGAAGCTTGTCTTGATAGCTGATGTAGATAGCCAGCCTTTGTACAAACGGCGTCTTTGTCTACGGAGATGATGTCTTGCTCGTCGTTTTAGCTGATTGTCTGATTGGCATATTGATAGCCACATACGGGATACCTGAGCAGCATTCAAAAGTGACTTGCTGTCCAGGTGTCGTAGTATCAACTGACCAATTTCTAAAGGAAGATCACTGATGATGTCAGTTTTGTTCTGGCTAACGCCGAAGAAGCTCATCAGTTTCCTAAAGTATTCCATGTTTGCAGTAGGAGCGAACAGTTGGAACTGAGTTGTGAGTGGGGACACAGAGAGCTTTTATACACCCTACCCAGCGGGGTGCTATTCAACTTCCGGGAGCCGACCAATTAGAGTACGGCACCCCGCTGGGTAGGGTGTATAAAAGCTCTCTGAGTCCACCCAAACAACTCACTTCCAACTGTTCGCTCCTACTGCAAACATGGAATACTTTAGGAAACTGATGAGCTTCTTCGGCTTAAGCCAGAACAAAACTGACATCATCAGTGATCTTCCCTTAGAAATTAGTCAGTTGATACTACGTCACCTGGACAACAAGTCACTTTTGAATGCTGCTCAGGTATCCCGTAACTGGCTATCAATTTGCCAGTCAGATAATCAGCTAAGACGACGAGCAAGACATCATCTTCGTAGACGAAGACGCCGTTTGTACAAAGGCTGGCTATCTACATCAGCTATCAAGACAAGCTTCAAACCTAAAGATCAAGTACGGCAACCAACCTTCAAGATCCCTGACACTAACAGCAACTTTGACATTGCCAAGATGCCTTCATTCAAGAAGGGAACATCCGCAAAGAGACTGATACGAACCAAGAGTCTTCCTTCAAATCATAGAATTAGTCTTAGAATATAAGGACACAAGCTTCTTTTTTGTAGTTTTCAAACTTAGTTTTAAACCTACTCTGGTATTTATCTTAAAGTACCTCCCGGTAGAAGATAATGACTCAGGTCTGCTTTGCAGATTGCTATTGATGTAGAATGTAATATAAGTTGACATATATTGAAATTAGGATAAGAAATATATTTGTGACCCTGCACGAGAAGAGGGACTTTAAGTGGAAAAATACATTTTTCGAGTCTTTTAGTGTTCTTGATAGTTTTGGACTGTAAAATTCAGATAGCCTACTAAAGGTCCCTAGTAGAATGTAATATAAGTTGAAATATATAAAAATTAGGATTAGAAATATATTTGTGAAAAGACTGAATGGTAAGGAAAAATTTGTTTCACTCCTCAGAGAATGTTGTTGCTACGTGGTACAAGCTTCTATGATTTTTTTAACTCATAAAGCTTCAATGTAACTGTTTGGTTAAAACTTCAACAATTTTGTTAAAAAGTCATCTTTTTTGTTAGCGAAATCAACGGTTCTGTTGAAAATTCAACAATTTTGGACGAAAACTGAATGATTAGATTAAAATTCTGATTTTTGTGTTGAAAAGTCAAAATAAAATCTTTTTTGGATGAAAAATCAACTATTTTCTTCTGTTGGAAATTTGTCTTTTTGATTAAAAAATACATTTGTTTAGTAGAAATGTCACCTTTCTTGGATAAAAAAAACTATTTGTTTGAAGCTTCAACAATTTTGTTAAAAAATCATTCTTTTTAGTTGTATTTCAGTTAGTATTTTTGAAGGAAGCTTACTTTTTTTATTAAAATTCATATTTTGATGTTGAAAAGTCAAACCAAAATATTTTTTTGATGAAAACTCGAATTTTGTTGTTGAAGATTAGTCTTTTTGATTAAAAAATGCATCTTTTTTAGTAGGAAAATCATTTTTTTGAGTTTTTCAGTATTCTTTATAGTTTTCAACTGTAAAATAATCGTATTGTAAGCTAGCCGTTTCTCGTGCGGGGGGAGTTAAAAATTCGTCTTTTTTGTTTGCAAATTAAACGGTTTTCTTGAAAATTCAACTATTTCGTAGAAAATTAACGTTTCATTTAAAATTCATGTTTTGGTGTTGGAGAAGTCAACCTAAAATCTTTTTTGGATGAAAATTCAACTATTTTTGTTGTTGAAAATTTGTCTTTTTGATTTAAAAATCCATTTGTTTTAGTAGAAAAATCGTCTTTTTGGTTGAAAATTCAACTGTTTTGTTAAAAATTCAACTATTTCCGAAGAATACTTAATTTTTAGATTAAAATTTAGGTCGAGTATTTAATATCGAGTATTAAAATCCTGTAAAATATGCCGGAAGAGAAAATTAAACTCCGGCAAAATATGCCGGAGCCGTATACACTACGTAAAATTTATATTTTGGTGTGGAAAAATCAAAGTGAAATCATTTTTTTATGAAAATTCAACTGTGTAATTTTAAATTCGTCTTTTTAATTCTAAAACTCATCAGTTTTAGCAAAACTTTCATCTTTCTTGGATGAAACTGGAACTATTTGGAAAATACAAGTGTTTTTTCGTTAATGCATACTTTGATGTGGAAAAGTGTACTGAAATCTTTTTTGGATGAAAATTCAACTATTTTTTAAAGTTTTGTCTTTTGAATTAAAAATTTCACCTATTTTAGTAGAAATTGTATCTTTGCTTGAATGAAAATGCAACTACTATTTGGTTGAAAATTCAACTATTTTTTTTTTATTCATATTTTTGGTTGAAAATTCACCTGTTTTGTTGAAAATCAATATAAGTTCAATACGAGTTTTAAACGAGAAGTAAATTTTCTACGAAGTTACTTGGATTGAAACCCAAAAAGACGGGTTTTCAACAAAACACGTTTACTATATGTTTTTCGGGTCGCTGAATCCTAATCCGAGGTCCGAAAATCCCAGCAAATCCGGGTTTCACATAACCTCAAAAAACCTCATTAAACTCTTTTTTCCGAGTCCCGGGGTCAGAGCATGTTTCCTATTAGTTTTTGGGGTCGCTGAATCCGAATCCGTAGCGTAGAAAACTCCAACAAGTCAGGAGGATGAAAAAGAGACGATTTTTTCAGCGACCCCAAAAACATATAATAAACATGGTCTGACCCCCGGACTCGACAACAAATTTTCATGAGGTTTTTTGAGGTTATCTCAAAACCCTGATGTGCTGAGGCTTTTTGGACGTCGGATTTGGATTCAGCGATCCAATAAACATACAGTAAACATGGTCTTACCTCCAGACCCGGAAAATGATTTTTATGAGGTCTTTTGAGGTTATGTCAGCACCTTGACGTTCTGGGGGTTTTCGGACCTTGGATTCGATTTCAGCGACCCCACAAACATATATTAAGCATGGCCTGACCTCCAGACCCGAAAACAGATTTTTGTTGTGTGGCTGTGTTATTTATTGTTTTAAAGAATTAATTCTAATTAGTAAGATATTTTTGAAAAAACTCCTATTCTCATTACAATATTTTCATGGATACCAAAATTTTTTAAGTGTATCCATAAATATTGTGTCACATGTTGTCAATTTTTGAATTGTACAATTTTTCAAATTTTCAATTAAAAATTGTTTATCTTTTGAAAAATTTATATTTAAAAATGTAAATTCAGAAATTCTTGAATTCAGAACGACTAGAATCACTTGAAATTTTCTAGGCGCTTGAAAATTCTCGAAAATATTTCAAAACATCCTTCAAATTCCTCAAGAAACCTCTGAGGTTCTTTAAATCTATTCAAAATGTTCAACAATCTTTTCAAATCCGTCGAAATCCCTTGAAATTACTCGAAATCTGATGATATTCCTTTAAATATTATATCTTGCAATATTCAAAGCCCGATGAAATACTTTGATACCCAGGAAAATTGATTCAAATAATATCTGATTGAAAGTCTCTAAATCTTATAAAACGTCCTCAAAATCCTTTAAAATGTTCATGAATCTTGGAAATCCTTAGAGATCCCTTGGAGTCTTTTTCAATATTCAAATGCTTTTATTTTGTAGTGAAGTATGCAATTTTCAAATTAAAAATTTTTTCAGGTATGAACGTTTGGAATTTAGAGTTTCTATGTATTTGAAAAAAGTTTCTTAACCAGGAAATGACCAGAAATTTGGTGTCCTTTTCAGAGGCCTTTCTGAAGTATTTTCACTCGAACTTGGATTGGGCCTGGTGTTGGTTTTGACCTTCTGCTCAAATCTAGGCTCTCAACAAAACAGTTGCATTTTTAAACTAACATATTAAATTTGTACGAAAAAGTTGAATCAACAAAATAAAATAATTTCCACGTAAATGGTTTAATTTTTAACCAATGAGATTGTATTTCTAACAAGAAAGAAGAAGTTTGAACACAATACAAAATAAAAAAACGGTTTTCCACCAAAATAGTTTAATGTTGAACCAAAAAAATGAATGTTTAACTAAATAGTTTAACTTGCAACCAAATAGTTGAATTTTCAATCCAAACACAAATTTTGTATTCATCAGGTTGAATTTTCAATCCTAGAATGAAATAATCTAAATCAATTCTACAGAAAACAAGTTTGCTTCTCTTGAAAGGAGGAATACAACATACCAAATTTGTCTGGCCCACTATCTCCAAACAACTATTAAAAGTTCAAGTTTTCCTATCAAACATATCATTTGTCCAATGCCAAGGGATTAAAGATATTTACACTCAAAAACAAACAATAAAATTTAACAAATTAATTCCAGTGAATCACGCACCATTAACTAACACAGTAGAAAACATCCCTAACCATCCTTTTAGTAATGGTATGATTTCACCCTTATCGAACGGACATAATTTTGCAGAAGCTTTCTCCAAAAACCCGAAAGAAGAAATTACCAGTTATTTGAAATCCACAATATATACCTTCCGCCCGAAAAAGTGAATGACATACGGCGTAGGACGGTTAACATCTTACGCCAAGCCCAGCTTCCCTCCTTAAACTTAACAAAACAAGAAGAAACAGCAATTGAAGAACTCAATCAGAATAAATACATCCTTTTATTGTCCACAGATAAAGACAATGCAACAGTGTATAAAGAAGACTATAACAACAAAATCGTGGACCTTCTAACTGATGATACTTATAAAAAATTGAAAAAGAGGCTACAAAAACAATAGTCAGCAAAACGAAAGCTCTTCTAGAACACTTGAAAATTGACAGCGAAGCAATATCTGAATTAGCACCTACTAATTCCATCTCTTCAAAACTTCACGGACACCTAAAAATCCACAAAAGCAATATTCCACTCAGACCGATTGTCAGCGCAATAAACTCACCAACTTAACAATCTAGCTTGCTTTTTTTGCCAAAGAACTGAACTCTTTCACAGGAAACTCTTAACACACATCCAAAAATATGTTGACTTCATCAAGAAGCTACAACAAAGTGACATTCAACCTCTAGACATACTAGTGAGTTTTGACGTAGTATCCTCTCTTTACGAAAGTACCAATCTCTGATACAATCGATATTAATAAATCCTTTTCAAACGTCTCCTTTGATCTCACATTTTTTATAGAACACTGTCTCACTAATACGTACTTCTGTTTCAATAACCAATTCTTCGATCAAACCTCAGGAGCAGGTATGGGATCTTTAATCTCACCTGTGATAGCCAACATTTTTATGTAAAATCTAAAAACTGAAGTATTCAACAAATCCAAGATTAAACCGGAATTTTGGTGCCGTTGCGTTGACGACACTCTTGTCATGTGGAGACATGGACTAGATCAACTACAGAAGTTCTTCGATTTCATCAGTCACTTACACCCTAATATTCAGTTCACCATGGAAATCGAACAAAACGGAAAATTGCCTTTATTGGACGTACTAATTTACAAAAGATCTCATAACACATTAGGACATGATGTGTAATGTCTTAATACCCACCCATGCAAACAGATACTTGCATGCCTCCTCCCCTCACCACACATCTCAAAAGCAAATTGTCATCAACTCCCTTGTATACAGAGCTGCCTCCGTAACAGATAAAGATAACTTACAAAAGGAATTACAAAACTTTAAAAGAAATCCCAATAAAAAACGATTACATAAACAAGCAAATTGATCAAGCAATAATAAAAAACACATAAAGAGAAAACAAGTGAATTCAACCCACTAAATAAATAGAGAAAGACGAACACCATCCTACTCTATATTCATGACATCACAGAACAGATAGGAAAAATTCTCAACAAACACAACATCCAAACCATATCTAAACCACCGGCGAAAATAGGGCAACTTCTATCATGAACAATCCCAAGGATGGAAAAGGCACCTCTCAGTGATCCGGGAGTATACAAAATACCTTGTTCTTGTGGGAAAGTCTATATTGGAGGAACCGGGAGGGCGGTGAGCCAACATTTAAAGTCCATGAAAACATAAAGAAGCAATCGAAATCTCAAAACACCCTCATAACATCACGAGGGACAATGGATATAAATCCAACCCGATTTGGCTTTCCGTCCTCCCGGGTTTTTAAAGAAAAGACTTGATTGGCTAATCAAGATCGACTAGTCCCGACCATGGGGCGCTCTGGGTAATCACAAGTATCGTAGAGAATACATGTAAGCAGAAAATAACCTAAAACTTCAGTCTCAGGTCAGCTCTGAAGAGGTGAACTGCAATGTTCACGAAACTTTGGCAAGATTCGTAGTCTTGCACACGATTGAAAAGCGGAAATGCTTCAAATTTTTCATTTATTTTAATTATGTAGGAACGTTCACATCGTGGAAAAAATCGAGTGCGAAGCACGAGATACGTTATGAGAATATGTTCGTTATAGCCAAAGAAGCTTTAACTAAGGGAAATTTTTCATCACCAAAAACTGTTGTTGATCCTCTGAACTCTATTTTTGAAAGGTCTGTGCACAAATGTGGAGGAAATACAAAGGCTGAGCAAGACAGCAACAAGAAAATCAATCATACTGTGGCTTCCACCTCTGCACCAAGTGTGAAAGTCCACCGTTTTATGCATAAAGAAAGTATTTGTAATGAAAAAGCTCTTTTTTGAGCACAAGCTAACCAAGCTGTATCACTAAAAATTTTCAAAAAGTCTATAACAGCTAGATGATCAAAATAATACATGAACCCAAGAATAAAATGTTTCATTATACCAGGAGAATTTTGCAATTCAATCAGTAACATCTCAAAACTTGTTGTACATTCAATAAACGAAACTGTAAAACATTGTTTCAAAAAAAGGAAAGGCTGGAAACACAGTTTTCGTGCTTGACAAGTGTGTTCATGAAATCGAAAATAAGACGCTGAAATACATTGTAAAATTTGAAACGAAGCTTCCTAATAGCGTCAATCTCAGGAACACAAGTCAAAGAAGCCCAGCATGCCATGGCACAATCTAGACAATTGAACTGAATCGGTGTTTTTCTGACATGGAGAAGATTTGATCAACTGTCCTCAATTTCTCAAACTTTTTTTCTGCAGATTGAGAAATTGTTGACCAGGTTGATCTACTTATAAAGGATATGATTTTATGACATCGTTGACATGAAGATCTCTGAGGAAATCGATGATATTAAGTAGGACGAATCATAAGAGAACCAAAACAAGCATCGGTAATTTCAAGATTATCTTTTCAGAAGATTGAGAAACTTTTGATACACACGACCTCCTGACAATATCTTGGTTAGTTTTCTCTATTCCAATGAAGTGAATGTCATCAAGATGTAGATCATCTGGCCGGATAATTATGGTTACCTAAGTCTCAAATCCTCACAGTTCTCTTCATTGTCTCACGTCGTGCTGGATCCGAAAAGTTCAAGTTAAGCAGCATGGAGGCAGGCGTGTATGTCTTGTCGGGATTTTTCGTTATCCCTGATGGCAGCTCGTAAAGCAAAAACTCAACTGATTTCAAGCTAATAAAGGAGCGTCTTGCTAAACTACCCCTTTGACAAATCTAATTTGGATATTATGGAACATTCTCAAAGTCGAACAGTAGCATTCAAAACACACAACTGATTGTGCGATCAGGGCAATCAGGGATCGTAACAACTCAGAAAGAGTTCCACGTAAATCGTGTTGTGGGAGTTCATCTCATAAGTTATCAAACAAACCATTGCTGTGTGTTTCGCTGGGAAACTGAGAAAAAATGTATGACCCCTTAAAAAATATTATTTGGAAGGGTTTGTTTCATAAACCTAAGCCTCAAGGACTAAATTTATTTCTGCTGGGCAAGATGCAACTCTTTGAGGCACTTCAACTCAGGTGAAGGATGGGGATCCTTCTTGACAGTTATGTGTCAAAGCTCAGTAGATCCGAACCATTGGCCCGGGATCGCTAGTAGATACAGGATATACTTCTGGAGACCGCTTTTTTAGAGAGTCCTGTAATATTTACAGACTTATCCGTATCAGTTCGAGCAGAGTGATCAGATCAATCTGTGCTAGGAAAAGTAGTCTATCTTTCCCTTGAATCTAAAAAGGGGCATGAATCTCTGGAATACCTTACTCTTTAGTTAGATCATATCCTTACCAGTGTGAGAGAAGTGATTACAGCTTTTTGTAAAATCCGAAAACCCTGAACTGTACCAGATTTGTGGTAGTTCATGAGGACCAACGAGATCAGGCACTGTATGCAGCAAACTGTGTATCGTGCCTCTTCTATGTTTTGGAAATACATCAACATTATTACAAACGACATCAATTATCCGTACTCTACTATCCCACCTTATTCATGATCGAGAGAATGATACTATTGCAAATATCATGTCGCGAAGCTTTAAAATCAATTTTCTAGACAAGCCTATTTTTAATCCGATTTTCTTAAGTGGAAGCACATTTTCGACCGCTCATATATATTGCCGCCAATTGTCTCTATCCGAGGTTCAAATCTAGTCAGCTGCACTGCTTTTTAATTCAAGTGATTGAATGAATATAAAAAATGTAAAACATCAGTCAGATTAATTTTCAGATAATTATGTTTTTCTTCAGGAATAGGTAAAAAAAATACACAATGGTCATAATTTGCATATTTTATTTGGTGAATAATCATTCACGACCAAGTAAATGGCCTTTTTCGCTTCTTCGTCCCTTGAAGCTCAACTCCCATAACGTGACCTTCTTCTAATTCGAACACGGCAAATATCATCCTGAGTTTTGATGTCATAAAACCCGTAATATGGTAATCTTTGCATTCAGCGGGTGTTGGAATTATATTCTTTGGTGCAGTGCTTATTTTGGTTAAGATTCCATCCCCATTTCTGATTACATAAATTTCTGCTTTGTCATAAATGAAACTCGAAACTGCAGCTATCACGGAAACCTCTAAAAATAAGAATAAAATGTATTTCGAATTTTTTGAGAGTCCACAATTAATAAATGCCGTAAACTGGGGCTAAGCAACACCAAGAATTCTAATAATTTTAAGGAATTTTTAGAGTAAACTGAGGATGCGCCGATTTTCCTCAGCACATGCGCGGCTTAGCCCCAGTATACGGTAGCTGTATGAATATCACTGATTTTAGAAAAGGTTTGAACTATTTTTATCTATCTATTTGTTTCAATTGTCAAAGCTGAAAAGATGGCTCAATTTTGGCACAATCAAGGCTGCCAATATTTGGCTAGTGTATCTGAGCCAAGCTCTGCTTTTGTCGATTCGTTGGCCAGATTTAGCTAATATCGGGCCCTCTTTTGAACTTCGGCAATTCGTACTTGGATGATCATTATATCTTTTTGCGTTTTCAACGGCAACAATTTTTTTAACGCCGTATTCTGCTTTCGTGTGCACGATAAAATAATAGCCTTGTTGATATGCCATGTATTTTCGAGCAATGTGTGTTGTCATCTCGATTTCAGTTGGAAAATGATTTCCTTCACGAAGCTCCATATGGGCCACTTGAAAATTTCGATGTAGCCACACTTGAATAATTCGCTTCTCATACTCGAAAGCCCAACTTGCTTCACCAGGTGGTATGTGAGCATTTAACTCTAAAAAAAGAAAATAAAGATTCGTCATTTTAGGAATATTGAAAATCAAGAATGGCAACGGCCATACCACGCTGGAAACACCAGTTCCCGTTAGACTACTGAAGTTAAGCAGTGTTGGGCGTGGTTAGTACTTGGATGGGTAACCGTTCGAGAATAATACCACTGCGTTCCTATTCGTGGTTTTACTACTCATCCCAAATTTTGGAATGCGAGACACTTCGTTCAGAAAAATGTAAATGCTTATGCATTTCAAATAAATTATTTTAAAAAAAAGGTCTAAAAAACTATAAGCATGAGAAAAATCAAGTTTTTCATTAAAAGGAAGGATTGAAAATTTTTATTTCCGCATAACTAACCGAATTCATATTTTTCACTTTCAACGACAATCGATTTTCAACCCTCAAGCGTGGTTTGGGATTCAAACTGTCCGTTTTTCAGAAAATAAGCCAGCCAACTTATCTTCGGAAATTGGAGGTTTGGAATCTCAAGCCCACGCTTAGAGTGAATTTAGTATAAACTTTTTTGAAAATAATGATTGATTTCAACTTCCGGTTGCTCGTCAGAATTGACTGTAAATTATTGCCTTTTTTAGGCTTTGAGAAATTGAAAATCCACAGTAAATTCATCAGGAATAATATTTTCAAATATTTGCTATTTATCGTGAGCTCTGACTGTCAGGAACATAAAATTCGTGCGAAACGGAGAAGAGGAAATTTTCTCTGAATTACAACGGTTGAGAGAAGCGGGCCAATCATAGAGCTCGATCTGTCCTCCCACAGCAGGTGAAGCGAAGGGATGATTGGCGAAATCATTCGCTCACACGATCGATTGCGCGCGCCGTCGACTAATAAGTAGGGATAGCGTGGGACTAATGCACTTTATTTGAAGCATTTAGAGGAAGAATGTGACACAGAAAGTTATGAGGAAAACAGTGAAGAAAAAGTTCCAAAGAAAAAATTAACCGAAAATTTTCAAAGGATACTATCTTAATTCTGCTTCAATTAGAATAGTAGAAATGAGGTTGTGGAAATTAACGAAAATTGTTTTTTATAAATTAGTTTATGCATGATTGTAACGACCTTGCACTCCATGTTTTTGTGGAGACCTCGTTTTGCATGTTTACATTTAGTGTTGGAAATCAAATAAATGATACGGCAGTGCGTGGAACATTCATTGTAACGACCTTGAACTTTATCTCACAATAAACACCTCGTTGTGTATGGTTGCTACAAGCTGCTAAAATTTGAATGAGCGTCTTTTAGTTTTAATTTTTCAAAAAGAATAGAGCCAGAATGGAATTCGTAATGACATTGCACTTTATCTAACAACAAAAACTTCGTTATGCGAACAAAGTTTTGGTATCTCAGTCTCTAAAAGAAGGAAGGAACGGAGAATCCAATTAATAATAAAATCATAAATTCCAAAATTGAATTCAAATCCCAAAAAATTACGCAACCATCTCTCCCTTGAGTGAATCTACAATTCATTATTTTTTTCGTCAAATAACGATTCAAACTTCAGTGGGAAATTTTATTAAAAGAAATAATCTTACTCAATTGTTGTTTGTTTAATCATCAAGTTTAGTTACAGGTGTTACGAATGTGTCTGTCTGTTCGTCGGTCTGTAGATTTTTAGTTTGTTAGCACGACAACTTTCAAAAAAATCTACCTATGGGATTGGGCTTTTGCATACTCTTCAAGTGTCCTAAAATGAAGATCAAGTTTCTTAGCCAGCCATTTTGGATGAAAATTCGACTGTTCTGTACAAAATTCACTTTCCTGAATTAAAAAAAAAATAAAATTGAACCATTACAGTTTTCATTAAGAAGTGATCTCGTTAGACAAAAAATATAACTGTTTAGTTAAAAATCCCGATTTTTGGGTAAAAAATTAATCTTCTTGGTTAAAAATTCAATCGTTTGGTTGAATTTAATGGTGTTCTATTTAAAATTCAAATATTTGTTGTTGAATATTCAAATCTTTGGTTGATAGCTGAACTGCTTTCTTAAAAATTTATTTACTTATGAAGATTCATACCTTCAGTAGAAAATTGGTCTTGTTGGTTGAAAATTATTTTTTTAAATGAAAACTTGAAGTATTTGGTTTGAAATAAACTGTTTTGTTGAAGTTTTATAATTTGAGGATTTTTTGTTTCGAAAGATCAACAATTTGGTAGAAAATTCAACTACGTGTTAGAAGATTTAACTATTTTGTAAAAGATTCAATTTTGAATTGAAAATTAATTCTTTCAAATGAAAATTCATTAATTCCATTTTTTGTTAGAAATTATTTTTTTTAGTTTAGAAATTCAACTATTTAGTTGACAATTGATATAGTTTGTTGCAAGTTCGTATTTTTTGGTAGAGAATTAATTTTGGTAATATAAAGTTTAACTATTGGATCAAAAATAAGCCATTTAAGACATTTTTTTCATAAAATACACATGAGAAGATTTAAAAACCATCTTTGTTAGCATTATTTCATATTTACAGAAAGATTTATATTATATTGAGCATACTTACTGCAAAAATTAATGAAAGCCATGAAGGTAAGAAGTAGAGTATCAATTAGGATCTTCATTTCTCTTGGTCAGATTTCTTAGAAAATAACTGATAAATCTGGATCAGTTCCCACTGCTATATATAGCCCCAAAATTTGTTTGAATTAAGAATTATTCCAATGGGTGTAGTCTACGTGGTAAATGTAATGGAAAATCTTATAACCAGAACAAATTTACGGAATCGAAAACAGCGCTTAATTGACCTTGCTCTCTTTCCTTCTACTAACGCTCGGGAAAAAATTGTCAATTAATGTTTGGTTATTCTGAAAAATATCCAAATTTTTAAATGTATTGAATGGATAAAATGATAGGAAATAGAAAAATCTTTGGAATGGGAAAAATTTAAACTTGGCGAGATTATTATTATTATCAAGTTCACAATTGATTTGTATGTTTAAAACGTTACCTAATTTGTTGAAAGTTCGTTTAATTTTTGGTGAAAATTAACTTTTTCAACTGAAAATCAAACCATTCCATTTCTAGTTGAAAGTTGATTTTTGTCCAAGACTAATAAAAAAAAAAAGAGTTGAATTTTCATTCAAAAGGATTTCAGTAGACTTTTCAACAGAAAAATACAAATTTTAAACAAAAAGTTAATTTCCTAGGAAAGAGTTGAATTTTCAACAAAACATGAACTTTTAATTTGAAAATACCCAAAAATATGAATTTTTAACAAAAAAGTTGAATTTGCGAAAAAAATGATATCTTTTTAGGAAAATTGTTAAATTTTCAACCGAATACCAGCATTTCTAACCAAAAAGATAATCTTCAGGAGAAAGATTTTCCAAATTTGCAAAAATTATGTACATGACTGAAGGGCCCCCTTCCCCCGATCCTAACAAATCGTAACAAAATGTTTTAAACCCCCCCCCCTTGAGAATAAAACTAATTGCTTGATGCAAATGAATAAATTTCCTTAAGACTGTATGTGTATGATTATTACCTTTTAACTTGTTATTCACTTTTTTTATTTTGGTAAGTCACGCGAAAAACATTTTCGTTTACTGAAAAGTTTAGAAATTTCAGGACAAGGTTGAAAAACACTTTTAACTTTATTCATTCAAAAAGTGAAAATATTTTCGACTTGTACATAGGCTAGGTCATGCATCCGGGATCATGATACGTTATTTATAAGTTATTGCTCTAAACTAGAACAATAAGAAATATTTTTACGAATCATCTATTTTGCCTTACTTTATTCGCGATGAAAATAACTTCTTGAGAATGCTTCCTTGATTTTTAATCAAATTATTATTAAAAGAAAAAATAATTCGGGGCAAGTGATGACAGGATTGCTACAAAAGGCTGGATTCCAAATTCCATGACTTTTTCAGGTTTTTTCGGGTCTACTTTTTGAAAAATTCCAGGTCTGCAATTCAAAAAAAATCCAGGCAAATTAAATTAAATTTTAAGAATTTCTACTAATTGCAGACTACTTTACCATCAATTTCTTATACAATTATTAATTAATTCAAATAACAAATAAAATTGTTTTTTTTTTCACATTCTAATCCTATAATGAAAAGGTATTACATTTGTGTAAAACTTGACGATGGCCCCCCCCCCCCCGGTTTTTGTCAAATTTCCACGTTTTGAGGCACCGGAATAAAAAAAACAGGTTTTTACAAAATATCTGGCTGTTTGTCTGTCTTTTGTTCTGTCTGTCTGTAGATTTTTAGTTTGTTAGCATGACAACATTCAAAAGAATTAACGTATTGGAACTATTTTCATTAGACCCCTCTCAGTCTCACCAGTTTTTCTTAAGTTTGGTTGATCTGTCCTCAAGTCTGAGTATATTGAGACGTGTTCATTTAGGGGTAAAATTCTCTTTCTACCAGGCATAGACCTGGAAATTGAGAATGGATTCCTAAATTGGTAAACTCGATCCGATCTGCGCAACACTTTGGGGAGGTATGATAACACTACGAAAGTGTCACCGCATACCTCTAAATAATATAAAGGCAAAACAAGAACCCATTATCAATCATTTCTAATTAAAATAAAAGTGAAATCATTTAGTTTCAAAATGGAAATAAATAACGAGTGAATATACATTTAGAATAAAAGAATGAAGTTCGCGAAAATCTTTTAAGCTAAATAATTAAAAATAGAATTGAAAATAAAAATGTAATAAAACTCACACTGCATAAAAACTACAATCATATACTTAAAAAATCTCCTCATAATACGTTACATTCAACTGTACATTTAGAAGAATCCGACAGGGAGGATTCAAGACTAAACGACGTGAGTGAGCACCAACACAACCCTCAAGCTCTTGGCGATCCGAACGGTATTAGTTGAGAAATTGAAACAAATCTAGAAACGAATACGCTAAGCGAAAAGTTAGGAAGGGAAGCTGCAACTGAGTCAAGATTCAAGACGATTGAAACGAAAGACATGGATGATGTAGAAGATTTGTTAATAGACATTCAAATGGTACAAGAAAGTTTGTATCGAACAATTAGAAATCAGAACAAAATGGTGGGCATCATCCACCAAAATCTGGAATTGTCCATAAAAGCCCAAACAGATCTGGAAAACAAAGTTGCCTCACTTGTAGGAACCCTCTCTAAAAAGATCGACACGAAATTTACTCAAAGAAAAGAAAGATGCGATGCTCAGGCCCGTTACTTAGAAGAAAGCCTTATAGATTTCGAGAAAAAGTTCGATACTTTAAAACGCGTAACCGAGGAGATTCAAATAAATCATGGCG
This sequence comes from Andricus quercusramuli, assembly GCA_932178445.1. Classification (NCBI taxonomy): domain Eukaryota; kingdom Metazoa; phylum Arthropoda; class Insecta; order Hymenoptera; family Cynipidae; genus Andricus; species Andricus quercusramuli. Next base: position 18,288 of record CAKNXH010061632.1, read on the forward strand.
GTGGCACCGTTGCCAACATGCAGAATCAAAGGCGATTGAAAGAACTCGAAGAAAATCAAAACACGTTAGAGTCAAGGATAGATCGAAATATGAGAGTAATAAATGTAAAGCTGCGTGGGTAAAAAACTATCCAATACCGAAATTTCCAGGGTCGAGTCGAGAACGACCAATGATGTACTTGAACGATTTAGACATATATGTTAGAGCGGCGGATATCAGGAAAAATGATTTCCCATTTGTAATCCAAACATGTTTGGTAGTTGCTGCAAGAGAATGGTGGGAAATGGCCCGGGACAGTGTCAGTGACGACATGTCGTCATTTCGGCATACATTCATTAGCAAATATTGGAACCAAGAAAAAAGGTTTGAGATTGGAAAAAACTTGCGATATGGATATTTCAGGCCCAGAAAACTCACTAGATCTCAATATGCGATTAAAATGATTAATCAAGCTAGAGACCTTCTCACACCACCCTCTGACTACGAGACCATTATGACTCTCTCAAGGCACTTTACGGAAGAAGTTAGGACGACATTCCGAATTAGGAATATGAAAACGTGCGAAGAATTTATTGGATTTTTGTACAGTATTGATCAGTCTGGACCATTGAACAATAGAGAAAACTATTCTCCACGAGATAACCCGGTATACGAGCAATTCGACTCGATCGATACAAATTTTAACCATCAAGGGGATGCTTGCAACAATTATAGAGGGAACCATAGACCTCAAGGTCGCGAGAATACGCGCGGATACTATAACAAAAATTTTGGGAGCGACCGTCAGAGGACGAACTTTGAAAATTATAGTCCGCCGTGGAAAGATACTTTTCAGTTTCGCTGCAAGGAGGGGTGACGGGTATCGCAGATTCAAGAGGCGCTGAATGGTGTTGAGATAACTGGTTTATTGCTCTACTACAATGCACTATACTACACCACTCGAAAATTGAACACCTTGAACACTTGAACATCCGCGCTGGTTGACACACGACGAGTAACTGAACTGAACTGCCCAGTTGAGGCCTACCGCGTAGTCACACATGCGCCGACATACGTCCGTTCGGGTTGAAGCAGGAAGAGTAACTGAACGGAGTCGACGCGCGGCACTCGATGAGAGGGACCTCGATGGTCCTCAAGTGGCGCCCTCTACTCCTGACGAGTCGAAAACCAAGCAGATACGTACTATCGAAATCAAAGTTATCACGGTCAAGTCAATAATATGGGTAGTTATCACAACCAAAATGATAAAAATAAGGGGAATTACCGGGACCAGAGCTACAAGCGAGAAAATTTTGAAAATCATTACCATGCCCATCAAAACTAATATAGGCCATATCAGGGAGATAGAAATCGTGAATACCTAGAACGCAGGTATAATAATGAAGAGAATCGAGGACACCAAAATCGGGACCCGAGATTCAATACCTCTGACGATCGGCCTCAAAATTTTGAAAATAAAAACGGTCAAGGTCCGATAAAAATGCTTCGCCAAGTTCAAAAAATCATACTGGGCCAATTCCTAAATATTCCAATAGAAACGTCGAAAACGGCATTTACCGACGCGACCACAATATTTCATCGAGTGTAAGTCCGGAAAATGGACACGATAATAACCGTAATTCAGAAGGAAATGTAAACAGAACGTATCCAAATGATGGTGGTCCGCGAAATAACACTGTCAATAAAATTGTCCGATGCCTACGCGAAGAGGTAGAAAACTACGGAACAGCAAGTGGTACAAACAACCCGGGAAATGTTTGAGCCTTGATTTGGTAGAAAGTAATTTGTTAGAGGCAAATCCGGGGCACAAAAATTCCAAAAAACCTATCCCAGTAGACATGCGAGGCGACCTTTTAGAAAATGAGGACAACGAAATAGAAAGGGATTTAGATAGACGTCCACTACTACAAATAAGCGTACACAGCATAAATACAATAGCGTTAATAGACACCGGCAGCGAAGTCACGTGCATCTCAGAGTCATTTTCTGAAAATAATAGTAGAAACTTCAAAGAATGTGAATCGCTACCTACAGTAGGGACGTCTGTTGCAGATGCAATGGGGGCCAAGCCCGTAAAATTGAAGCATCAAGTGTATGCGAATTTTAAAATGAGCAATTGGGAAGGAGAATACGTTTTTCTAGTGGTTCCAAAACTAAATAAAGAATGCATAAAAGGGGTCGAATTGTTAAAAGGACTAAAAAGTAAAATAGATCTCGAGGAAAATGCAATTGAACTGAAAGATAAAAGCAAAACGATTAAAATAAAATTATTGGAGGAAAATCCAAAAAGAATTAGGTTAATATTTGACCCCGAAACTTCTCAAAGAGAAAAATATCCAAACTGCTTAGGAAAACACTTCAGAGTAGAAGAATCCTATCCAAATGTTATAAAAGAAATCGGTAATATTGAACATTATGACGACGCTCAAAATAAATTCGCATTTACTGATACTGAAATTAAAGAAAAATTTGCTCAATGCACGGTACTGGATATAAATAAAAAGGAGAGATTCTTCAAACTAATCCAACGCTATAAAAATGTATTCTCTAGGAATCCGGGTAGAATCCACGTGTATAAACACGAGTTGGAAATCAACGACAATCGGCCATTTCTAATGAGAACATATCCAGTACCAGTGGCGAACGCAAAGAGGGGTTTTGGGGGTTCAACCCCCCCCCCCAACCCCGAAATTTCTGAAAAAATTCAAAAGTTGAGTTCAATAGATTGCCCTTGTTCAAAAACTCATCTCCTTTGGTTTGAAATGCATCTTTTCGGGTTCAAAATGTCAACCGTTTCCTAAACAATGCAACTTTATAGCTTGAAAATTCAACTCTCAAGTGTCTCATATTAAACTCAATAGAGTACCTATGCATTAATTTCATTCCTTGCAAGATTTTCTCTTTTTATGGTAATAGTAATAATGTCACCAAGTTTCAATTTTTCCCCTTTTGAAGAAATCTTAAAATTTTTGACATTTAATCAATGTACTACATTCTTAAATTTAAATATCTTTTCTACTAGGCGCTGTTTTCGATTTTGACATTTTCTTCTGGCTCAAAAGATATCACAGACATTCCAATATTTTTTCATTCGGGAGATTTTTTTTGGTAATAAAGTTGAGCAAGAGATAGCGATTGGTATATATAGCAGTTGATATGTTCCAGTTTTATCAGTTATTATTCACGAAATCGAACCAAAAATATGAAGATCCTTCATGGCCCTCTACTTCTTATCAGCGTGGTATCGATCAGTTTTGGTGGTGAGTTTTCCCAATATGATAAAATCTCAATGTAGAAAGAGAATTTTAAGATATTAAAAGTTTCGTATTTTCCGTCCGCAAAAAAAACATTGCCATTACTACCTTTGCGCTACAAAATGATTTACTATACCAAATTTTCGGTTCCAATTTTAAAGAGATCATTCAATTTCTTCCTGATTTCGAATAAGAAAGGAAATAATATTTACCTAATACTAATGTTCACGATCAAAATTAAAACTGTGTTTCTTATTAAAAAATGAGTGAAAGTAGGCGCTTTGCGCCTAGTGTGATTTTTTGGCCCATCTTGGGTAGTACAACAGTCGGATGGATGGACAGCCGACTGAATTTATAAGGGTTTCTGCCTGGGGCTATGAAACCCTAGAAATTATCAAGATTAAATTTGTAGATCTTTTCAAGGTAACCAATTTTGGTTCCTAACGTTTCTTCTCATATCTCACATTTTTTTATGATCTAATTTTGCTCAGTTCAATTAGGATTATTTCATTAAAAACTTTTCCGAGTTTAGAGGTTCCAATCAGAAGTTTTCACATTTTATACTTTTTCTTTTTGGAAAATGTTTCCATTTTTAGAGTTTCATAGCCCCGAGAAGAAACCCCAAATGCTTTGGTCGGGTTTCCGTCTGTCGTTCTTCATTCCAGGAGGGGATGGCACAGAATAGAGGAGGATGGTGCTAGAGGAAGGGGACGAGAGGAAATGAGGGAAAGATCGGAGACGGATGATTGGAAAGAAAGGGAAAGAAGGAGATTGTGGAAAAGTAGGGACGGGAATCGTTGAGATGGAACGGAAGGGTTCAGAATATCTTGATGGGAAAGGATGTAGATGAAAAAATGAGGTTAGGTGTAGAAAAGGATGGTGGGAAAGGAGGGAAGAGAAGTAGTTGACAGGTATAGGCAAGAGTTGGAGGAGCATGGTGGGACAATTTGGTAAAATAGAAGATTCTGGGAGAGGAGAAGACTTTTGGAGACGGATAGTAAGGAAGTTGTCACTGGAGGTTAGAGTTGAAAGGAGAAAAGTTTTGGAGACGGATAGTGAGAAATTCGTCATTGGAGGTTGAAGGCAAACAGCCTATCTTCTTGGATTATTAAAAAAATGCTTTCAAAGTGTCTTTGGTCGCATCGTATCTTCTAGAACGACATCTGTTCCTACCCTGTTCTTGAACATCCAACTTACAAAATTTTTCTCAAAGTTTATCACCAAACTGCAAAATCTCAACAGAATCGTATTGTTTAGTGCCAAACTATACATAAGCATGACCTTGAAAGAATTTTGAATACATTTTGGGGCATAATCAAACGGAACTTTTTTCAAAAAAAGATATTGATCAATATCTCATAAGTATTCCTGGGAATAATCATTGAACTAGCCCGCAAATATTGGTAATGAATTTTTGTAACGAGTTTGGCTTTGGTTATTCATACCCTACATCTTTTTTTGGACTTCGGAAATGTTTGATGTTTCTACCATCAATTAAAACTATCTTTAACCTTCTTCACCTAAGATTCTAGGGAGAGTGGAGATCTTAGAGATCGAAAAAGTAATCCCCTTTTTTTGAAAACAGTTCGGGATATATTTCCTTGTCTCAAACCTTGTGTCGAAATTCGGCTGAACATTTCTACCTGGATAAAAAAATTGACCTTCTTAGAAGTAGTTACGATGTGAAATTGGTGACTTTTTGTGAGAAAAACTGCATTCCTCCTATAATATGGAATAGAAAAAACGAAATGGACTTCATCATCAGTTTCGATTACATTCTGATCTCCATCTTCTCTTAGAACCATTTCGACGTTATATTGATAAGCGAATCAAACTGTTCCTGACCATACTTTATGAATCGCATCGTGTCTCGCTATAAAACTCTCGCACTTCTTATCGCCACCGGGTGACGTTGCCGTTATCAGGCTCAAATATTTGGTTGTGCCCAAAGAGTGTAAAGTCTGTAGTTTGATACTTTCCTCATACAATAAAATTAATAATTTTTTAAACAGTAATAAATTGCCATTCACATTTATATTATCCATTGTGATGTCACATTCTGCATTTATTCCTCCACCTTACGTCACGACTCGTCATAGAAGCTGTTAGCCTAAATATACTTGCTTCGTCAAACGATCTTTCTTCATTTGTGCTACAAGCCCAAACCATCTCAAAAGACTTCTTCCACTCTTTTCAAGCTGAATTTCCTACTTGTTACTGGCTTTGTCCATTAGTGTTTTATTGCAAATATTTAGAAGAAACAGCATGCCAACCGCGGTCATTTTACTCCTATCCTTTTTTTGGCATATCCAGATCTCGCTATCGAACAGCACAGTGAGTGCGAGTAAGTACAGAATTATATATTGCAATTTTGGTGTTATTGGTCATATTATTACTTCTGGTAATATATTGGTGGTGATATTTAGAGGTCACGCAAGCACCATGAAGTTTAACACGTATTTTCTATAAGGGAAAAGGACATTTTTGTAAATTTTATTCGTTATTGTATTCTTAGAATGAAGATAGAAAGTCGCGGTTTTCTTTTTAAATTTTCCACATTTTGTCAGATTTTTAATGTGAGGTGATAAATAATTAATATAAACAAATCTCTTTACTTGGAATGAGTTAATATTCCAATTCAAATTAGCAAGAATACTTGTTGTAACAAATAACTATCGTTTATAGCTATCTTCTATATTAATACTGGATTGTTACATGTTTTTGGTCGTGTGGGGGGGGGGCTGTTTTGTAAGATTGAGAGGCTCAGACGTAAAGTTTAAACAGTTAATTAGGAGGATATTTGTTAAAGACGGAAAAAGTGAGAGGAATGATAAGGGAGAGCAGATCAGTAAGGTAAGCCAGCATGTCTCTACTGAGGAGCCCAGTGGAGAGAGAGAAAAAGCAAAGGATGAGTGAGGAAGAGAGAAAATCGGATATGGAGAAGCTGAAAGAAAGAGTGAGAAAGCTAGAATGTAAGTCTGAGGATATAAAGAAAAGGGAAGAAGGGTTAGGAGAAGGAGAGGTGGTAAAAGAAGTGAATAAGAACGTTATCCTAGAAAATGTCAGAATGAAACCACGATTGAGAGGTATAGAAAGGAAAATAGGAGCAGGAGAGGAGACGAAACGACGTAGAAATTTAGTGATTATAGGAATGAAATTGGATAGTGAATCAGGAAGAAAAGAAGTAGAAAAGCTGATGGGGGAAATTGGGTCAAAAGTGCACGTGGAAGAGGTAAATGGAGTATGAAGGAAGAATGAAGGTAAATCGCGTGTGTGTGTAGAGAAAGTGAGAAGTGGGGAAGAAACAGTTGATATTTTGAGAAAAAAAAAGTTTCAAACGGAAGGGAAGAAAGTACAGAGGAGGATATGACGTGGAAGGGAAGACAAAGAAAATGAATGATGAAATAGAGAGTATGGAGTGAATGAGGACACGGTAGGGATAGGGATATACAGGATGTGGATAAATGAGAGTCTGTGGATATGGGATGATGAGAAAGAAAAATTGAGTGAAGTAAGTAGGGAGGGTCCATGGCGATGAGAAGAAGAAGCGGAGACAAAGGAAAGAAGGGAGGAGTTAGTGGAAGCAGTAGAGGGTGGAAGACAAGAAGGAGAAGAAGGCTAAGCGACAGGGTTAAGAAATAAACACGAAGGATTCTAGAAAGAAGTGAAGAAAAGGGATGTAGTGATGTTGAGTGGAACCTGGGTAGTGAGAAGGATTTGAAGAGGGTGAAGGGGAGGTTACTCAAGGCATATACATGGTAGATGCAAAACGCAAAGAAAGAGAAGGTAAGGGAAATGAAGAAAGGGGGTATGGTGTCATGATTGAGGAATGAATTGGTGAGAAAAAAGATAATAGAAATAGGATTTGAAGAAACAGATGTAGTTATGACGAAAGGTGAAGATAGAAGGAAGAAAGGTAAAGATAGTTTTTCTTCACAGGGGAAGGGGAGAAGAAGAAGTTTGCAGTGTGATTAGGGAATGAGTGGCGAAAAAGGATGACGAATCGGTGTTGGCAGGAGGTGATCTGAATGCATGAACTGGAGAACATGTAGGGAGGGGGGGGGGGCGGGGAAGTATGGGATAAAAAAGTGAGACTTTCGGGCGAAAATCGAAACACAAACAGGTGGACCAGGAGGTTAGGACACTGTTTAAAATTCTGGGAGGAACAGGATGATTTCTTTGTAATGAGAACTCGGAAGAAGATAAAGAAGGCGAGATTTCTTTTGCAGAAAAATGAGATCTAATGATAGACTACATTATGGCCAAGGAAAGAATAAGGAGGATGTTGGAAAGGATAGATGTAGGGAACGGAATAGGGTCAGAACTCTTCCCGATCTTTGGAATGGGCAACAGGGGAAAAAGCAAAGATGGGCAGATGGGGAGTGGATTAGCTAGGAGAACATACAGAAAGAATGGAAGAAGAGAATGTGATGATTGAAGATGGAAGAGGCGTGGATGAAATGTTGTGTAAGACAAGGGGATGAGTAGAAAAGATACTGCGAAAAATTAAACAAGTGAGGAAGAAAGAAGGGGGAAGAGAGGATAGTGGGATGTGGAATGTGTAGAAAGTAAAGTGCGTATGATTTCATCGTTCAAGAATTGGAGAAGAAGAGAGATAGAAAAGAGTATGATAAGAGAAAATGGGAACACAAAAAATTACTGGATGTAAAACAATAGAAGGAGAAGGCGAGATAAGTGCAGGAGGTAGAGGAAGCAATAAGGGAAGGAAGAGAATGAAGCAATAGGGCAGCTAAAAAGGAGCAAGGTAAGAGCATATAATGGGATGGAGATTGAAGTGTTGACATTTGGCGGAAGAAGAAGGATGCCGAAGGAGTGGGAATAGGTTTGGTAGTTTCTTTATTGAAAATAGGAGGGGTAAAAAATTGGAGGAGTATAGAGGAATCACTCTCATACCAGTAACGTATAAAATATACGTGCAGGTGCACAGGAAGAGAGAAGAAGGGCAGGTAGAAGAGAAATAAAGTATTCCACATGATCAAACGGAATTCCAGAAGGAGATGGAGACAGTGGACAATACTTTCTTTCTGAACTATCTAATCAACAAGAACCTGAAACACAAAGAAGGAAAACTGGTCGTACCTTTCGCAGATTTTAAGGCAGTTTTCGACTGCGTAAATAGGAAAGTTTTGTGAGAGGAAATAAAAGAAAGGGATGTGGACGAAGATTTGATTGATAGGATAAAAGAGGTCTTTAGAGAGATTAAGACAAGGGTGAGGATCAGGAAACCGAAAGGAGAGGAGTTCTGAACAGGGAGGTGTCTCAGGCAATGGTGCTCGCTAAGCTCGTTGTCGTTTAGCATATTGTTATCAAACCTGGGAGATGAAATGGAAAGGAAAGGAAAAGGGGGTACTGTACCAGGAAATGAGAGAATATACTCGTTAGCGTCAGCAGACGATGTGGTGATTCTGGCAAAGAATGAAAGTGGAATGAATTCGTTATTGACAGGATTCGAAGAGTATGTTTCAGGAAGAGAATGAATGAAGTAAAGTATGGATGGAAGATAAATGGGAAATTGGTGGAAATGGTAGAGGAATTTTGTTATTTCGGATTCTGGTTCGAAGCGGGAGGTGGAAATGATCTGCAGTTGAGACAAAGGATGAAAAGTGCGAGTAAGGTGATGGGGAAAGTGTGGTTAATTGAAAAAAGAAGATTAAAAGAGGGCTTGAAGATGAGAATATGGTTGAAGATTTTGGGGTGGAAGGAGTACAAAAAGGTAGGAAATATGCAAAAGAAATTTCTGAGGTGAGTCATGGGAGTTAGCTGGAACAACTCTGGAACGAACTCTAGCTAACGAGCAGGGAGAGAGGAATGGGTGATAAGGCAGAGGAAAAGGGTCTGGAATTTCGAAGAGAAACTTAAGAGTGGTAAGCGTAGCAAATTTTCACAAGTATTCCTGTAGAAAATACTAAATAGAGAGAGAAGAGGTAACGTGGGACATTCAAGATGGAAAGAAAAGAGATGGCAAGTTAGAAGGGAATGGAAAATGTAAATAATTGAACTTTTTTCGTTATTCGCAACCGAGCCTGTTCCAGTTTTAGGTTCCCTTCACTTTGACATTGTAAACTTCCACATTCTGTTTTTCAAAACTGAATATTTCTTTTGAATCATACACTTTTGGTCTTACTTTAAAAACACTACAGTTCAGAAGTGAAGTTTTGTTTTATCTTTAAATGGTGATTTCGATTTTACAGAATGTTATTTCGCTATCCTGAAAAATTCTGATTTTGTTGGTTATCTAGTTCTGTACTGAAAACCTTCAAATGTAATTAATTAAATTGATATAACGCAAATCTTCACACAAATAGTTCTCGAATATTTTTTGAAAACGTCCTTGATACACGGACATTTACCTACTTGCGAGAATGTTTCAGAATGTTCCAGGAATATTCAGGGAAACTTTTGACCTATCCAGGATTCATTTCTGATATTTCTGAAATCACAAATCTTCATTTTTATTACAGAAGTGAATACTGTCAGACCCATTGCTAAACCAGCTTGGACTTTCTATTATAAAGGAAGAAGTGTTGGAGTGTGGCTAAATAGTAATGCAACACCGATTCATATTCAGTTTGAAGAAGATAATTATATTCCATCAACTACACGTGATCGCATAAGATTACGCCCTCGAACCTACATGGAATATGAACAAGAATTATATTTTTTGGTGCACACGATACAATATGGCGGCGCTACATTGATTGCAGGAGTTGAAAATTCAAGATGGAATTTGCACCCAAGTACGAATTTCCGAAGCTTAGAAGAAGGCCCACTTTTGGCTAAATCTGGGCAGAGCCATAAGTCGCCTTCTTGCGGCAGGTTCAAATTCACATTTTGCCCCCCCCCCCCCCTCCAAAAAAGCAAATAGATCTGCAGAGTGATATTTTACCAATTTCAAGGTTAATTGGAAGGCCTCGGACTCATTACAAAATACTGAATAGTGTCAATAGTAGCATACATACCTAAATTTTTACTAGCGAATGCTGGTTAAAGTCATGATATCCACATCCAGCAGCTCGCAAATTTTGGTCCCACCAAAGAATTTCCATACTTGTACAAACGTGGTAAATAATTTAAAATGAACAAAAAACAACATTTCCTACTGGAGTTGATAAGGTTATAAATGTAAACAAGCCAACACTTTATCATCAGCACCATCTGACTGCATTGATATTAACGACAAATTAAAAAAATTATAAGAATTCATATACACGCCTCTTCAAAAATTATTATAATATTTTAAATTTTTACAATCCCTAAAAGCAACCCCTTCCTAAAGTGTCCATGCACTATATAAAAAATTTCTGTTTGGATTTTGAGTTCGTTTGTCCCGAGCTTAAGTATTATCTTCTCTCGATTAAGGTTTAGCTTTAAACCCAAGAGTGTTTTGGCCTGTTTGCAGCCAGTGGCTAGTTCCCACTAATTCTGATGTTCCTCAGTCAGCCGATTGTTGATTTCTTCAGTTACTAACCTATTGAAAATGCCTACAACTGGCTCGGGTCCAGAAAAGTTTTCTGTTCCTGCTAGTTTTGCCAGCCTGTCTGACATCCGCTGTGTCCAAGGATCCAATGTAGAGTCACACGGGTTTCCGTGGCTAGGTTGTTCAGTGCCTCAAGGCAGATCCATAATAGTAGTGACGTATTCGTTGTTCCAATTAGGGCCATTATAGCAGCCCTGCTGTCTGAGCAGATACGGATGTTTCTTTTGTTGTCACGCTTCTGTGCCTTATAGGCACACTGGAGCATGGACATAATCTCAGACTGTAGAACTGTGGCGTAGGACTTCACCGGGATTGTGAAACTCATTGCACTTTTTCTACGATATAAAATGTCGCCTGCCTTCTTCTTGTTTCTGGACCCATCTGTAAACCAGTTGTACCGTCACTCGGCAGATGTGGTTTGCCGTTAACCCAATCCTTCTCTGTGGATAGGGTAATACGATACTTTCTGTCAAGGAGATAGCGAGTGGATGTTTTGTCCCTGAGCATTCTCAGGGTTGGCCTACTCACGATATCAGTTGGAGTCCGCACTGCCCTCGAAATTTTTCCGCCTTTCACCATATTTAATCTCCAGGCCGCCTCCGCAGCCACGGCTTTAATGGTGAAATGGAAGGGTTTCAACCCTGTTAGTGTTCCCAGTGCCATTGTCGGTATCGACTTGGAGGCACCAGAGACGCCTCTCACAATTAAAATCAGTGCCATGATTCTCGCCAGTCAAATCTTTACAGTGGACATTCCGACCCTGCTTCACCAGACCACCGCCGCATAGGTTAGTCTGGGTTGCAGAATCGCTGTGTAGATCCACATAAGTGTATCTAGCTTTAATCCCCAGTTTTTCCCTATGGCTCTCCTACAGAGCCATCAAATCGCTACTAGCTTTTTGCACTTGTTTTTCAGGTGCTCGTCCCATAACAGCTGCTCATCTAGGATGACTCCTAGATATTTAGCCCGTTCTTTGATTTCCGGTTGTTTTCCTCGAAATTTCAGTTTACTCGTGGTTCCCCACTTATACCGTCTGTTAAATACAGCCACGTCTGCCTTACTCGGATTGACCGATAATCCAGTCTTCTTGCACCACGAATGCATTATCCCCAGTGCTTGCTACACTACGCCGAAGAGCGCATTCAGATGCTGGTGGCGCACGGTACCCAATTTATCGATCGCGTAGCCTATAACGTGGTAGCCTTGATTCGTGAGCAGATGAAGCAGTTGACCCCCTACCAAGTACCACAGAAGGCGCGATAAAACGCCTCTCTGTGGACATCCTGAGTCAACCGTTCCACGTAAAGTGGAACCACCTTTCATCGTTGTTAGGTTCCTGTCGGCCAACATGTGGCAAGTCGATTCTACGACTGTAATATGCACACAATGTGCAATCATGGCCGCCCTGATCGTCTCTCTGCAGGTTTGGTTGAAGAATCCTTCGATATCCATAAAGGTTCCAATCCCGAGACCTTTCTGCTTCATTTGCACATTGGTTAGGTTTACTGCTCCGCTGAAGTCCGTCTCGGTCGAGTGACTAGCCCTTTAGGCATGTTGCTCCTTGTGAAGTGGCCTACTTCCCATACCTTATCGTGGATATAGCTATCTACAAGCCTTTCACTGTTTTTAGTAGAAAAGATGTAAGGCTGTTGAGACGGAAATCCTTGGATGAAGTATTTGTAACCGATCCTGCTTGCTTTCGGAATGAAGACTATTCTCGTACCTTTCCATGCCGTTGGGACATATCCCAGCGCCGGACCAGCCTTAGCAAGTCTCACATTCGGTCCTATGATGATCTTTCCAGCTCTCTGTGAGAGGACCAGACATATGCCACCCGAACCGGGAGACTTGTAAGGACTGAAAGACTTCATGGCTCACCTGGCCCTGGAGGGAGTAACAATCTCGTTGGCCAGCAGCCTTTTAGGATCCAGCTGGACCCCAAGCGGGTTTGGTTGCCTCTGAGGTGTCGCCCCTTTTTCTCCAGAACTTATGAAGCCGACAAAATGTGCCTTGATCAGGTGAGCCAAGGTCTTCTCCTCAGACGCTGAGTACCCTCACCGGATCACATTGGCTTTAGAGGACATCCTTTTACATCCTGAATAATGAGATATTTTTACAACCCCTGAAAGCAAACCCTTACTAAAATGAGTATGACTATCTGATATAGTACTATTTGAAACTTCAAACAGAATCAAAACTTGAAAAACAGTTATCACAATTTCTCCCGAATACTTCTCTTAAGATTAAGATTAGCTTAAAGATTTCAGGGTAAAAAATATAAATCCTCGCTATCTTTCCGATCCTCTTAGTTGACGAATGAATCAATACATTTGTAGATTTTCGGAATAATATCATTGTGGGACATTTTTGGTTACAAACATTAGAACACCTCGATAATCTTTGAGTCTTCGAAGTCCTCTAAGACGCAAAAAATTAATAAAAATCCCTAAAAGTCCCTTAAAATTTCATTTCATTCATTTACTTTCAACAGTTCTCTGGAAATTATTTGAAATTCCCGAAAATCCTTTGAAGTCTTTGAAATCCTTTAATATATTTGATACCCTTTTAGAACCCCTTGAAATTGTCCAAATCTTGAAATTCCTTGGAATTTTGAAAAACATACTGAAATCTTTTAAATCCCTTGAAATCCATTTAGATTTTCTAAATTCCTGAAGTCCATGAGAAGAAAAAAAATTTAATTGCATGAAAAATGTCATGAAATTGAATTGTAAATTCCTTCAAACACATTAATAATCTTGTGAGCCCGAGGCCTGAACTGGTAATATTTTTATTTACAATTTGAGATTTGTACACTTCTTTAGGTAACATGTTGGTAATTGCGCCACTTGTAGCTTACGGCTCTGAATCTGGGCTTGGCCCAGTAATATAAGCCGACTATTGGCTGCCCTTATTGTGCCAAAATTGAGCTATACTTTCAGCTTTGACATTAAATTGTAATTTGAAATCGGTGATATTCATACAGCTAACGTAAACTAGGGATAAGCCGCGCATGTGAGGCAAAGCGGCGCACTCTACTATTTTTCTGAACAAAACATTTGATGATTTACTTGAATTCTTTAATTTTCTATTTTAGTTAACAAGTTTCGCATTTTTTAAGACTTAAGGTAGTTGTCCTAAAAATCAGGCCTGAGGAGAAGAAAATGCCCATGATTTTAAGATTTGAAATAGAGTTATCAGTCATGTCTTATGAAAAAAATTCTTCTTAGGAAAAAAATTTAAAAGTTAATAAAATGTTGTTATAAAAAATCTTGGGATGAAGAAATTTCTCTATGATTTTTGACTTCCGATATTAGTTTCAGTAGAGAATATTGAGAAGTCAGAATGATTTCAAATATTGAGGCTTGAAATTATTGGAAAATTTTCAAAAATATATAAGAATCTTCGAACTCCTTCAAATTCTTCAATTTATGTGAAGAAGGTCTTTGATATCCATTAAAATTCTATAAAATCCAATGAAATCCCAAAAAATTACATGGAATCTGATGATATTTCAATAAATCTTCCGAAATATTTAGAGTCCTATGAAATTCTTTGAAACTCAAATCTTAGAAGTCCTACGGAATCACTTCTTGAAATAATCTTTGCAGTTTATAAAATTATTATCAAATCCTATAAAATCATTTCAAATCCTTATAAAGTTTAGAAAATTCTTTTTAGCATAATAAATTTGGTCTTAACTTCTGAAAAGACCATGAAATCTCTAAAATATTATTAAATTCCGTAATCAATTATTGTGCAATTGGATTCATAATTGCTAGCATAAAATACTATTAAATGTTAAAAATTAGACATACAGCAATTGTTCAATTTAATTACTCTCTATAAAATTTCTCAACCCTCTCCTTCGGTTAGTTCTTTGGATCCCCGCCTTGGAAATGTGCAATTAAGGGTGCGCCGCTTTTCCCCACATATGTGCCACTTAGCCACCGTTTTTAAGGTATTCATAACTCAGGGATGTCCACGGTAAGAGAAAAGAAAGAAATCTGCCGCACTTTAATTCCTTCTCTTACTGGCTCAGTAGAGAGCTAATGAGAGAGCGAATGAGCGTGCGAGGAGGAGAGCATGACATTAGCCGCGACCGCTCGAACGCTGCCGTTTAGAGGCTAGACATTTAAACTTCGGACCTCCAAGCGCAAGACGTTTAGGCGCCAGGACATCTAGTCTCCGGAACATCTGTGCAGGAGTCTACCGTTTCTCCAACCTGGCGGCTAAACGTCCAGCGCGAAGAAGAACAGCGCCTAAAATTCGCTGCGCCTTAACGTCCTGCGCCTGAAGGGCAGCGTCCAAACGGTACCTGGCTAGAAGAAGGCACGACGGAGCGCTTGGAAAAGAAAAAGAGAAATGAGACAGTGAGTGCAGTTCCACCGACCAAGCTTCGGCTGCGTGGCGTCACTTATGCGTGAGTGGCGTGGCTTATCCAGTCGCTGAGAGGTGGAGGGGATACATAGTTTGGAAAGATTAGGCGGATACCACTCTCAGTCATCTCAATTACATGGTGTATCCCCTCCACCTCTAAGGCGCAAGATAGGCCACGCCACTCACACAAAAGCACCGCCACGCCGCCGAAACTTGGTCGGTGGCACTGCACTGAGTGAACTGTCCATTTGGAGCAGGAGGTTCAGGAGCGGCCAATTGGACGCCACCGTTCGAACGCGAGACGTTCAGGCCCCGGACGTTTAGCCGCCAACACGTTTAGCCGCCCAGTCTTTTAGTCGCGCAACCGTTTAGCCGCGAAGACTTTTAGGCACCGAGACATGTTATTTCATTTTCGTATCGATTGAGAATGAAGGGGAAACTATGAGAAAGTCGGTTACTTTTGAGAGAGGTTCATTCATATTCATTGCAATATGCAAGAAACTTTGAAATGCAGATAAAAAAATTCCACGGACATCTTTCATCTTATTTGGGATAGAAACGTTGCAAACAAGTGACAACTACAACTATTCGTTATTAGATAATCATTATATACTTCCCGATAGAATTTATCAGAAATAAACTGAGATCCTTAATTGTATACCTTCTTGCGATCACGTTTGGACAATGTTTCTTCCATGGCGTTTAATCCCAATCAGACGTCAAATGACTTTAATCTTAACAGCAGTCTCTTTTATCTTATTCCACATCGAATCAGTAAGCCAATCAGGCAGCGAAATCCCGGACTCTCACAGAAATGACGAGTACCAGTAAGTCGTGCCCCACTCCGCCATCAGCGGCCAATGAAAAGTTGGTGCGGGATCAACTAAAACAGTGAACGGCAAAGATTCAATTTAATCGTTTTCAGGCCGTTTCGCCGACCTCGGGGATAAACGTCCTGACGGCTAAACGTCCCGCGCCAAAAAGTCCAGCGCCTAAACTGCGCAGCGCATGACGGCTAAATTAATCGGCACTAAAACGTCTCCGTCCAAACGGTCGCGCCTAAACGTCACGTACCCCTATCTGTGGATATCCCTGTCATAAATTGTGGATCTTTCTAATCGAAAATCTTAATTTTTCCTTTTTACAAAGGAGAACCATTCATGCAACCATCTTCGACCTTCATTCTTCAGAGCAGAATAGTTAATGTGTTTAAAAGTAATGCTGGAACAGTATTCTCACTTAAACTTGCAGATAGAAATATAATTCCGTCTGCCTTTGAGCGCAAGAAATACCAAATTAAAGGTTACAGGATTCAGCATGGTGACATATTCTTCAACGTGTTCCAATTAAAAAACCGACACATAATCGGAGTCCAGCTCGTTTCAATGAATTAACCCTTATTTATGTGAATATTATTCACAAAATAAAGAATAAAAATATATAAAAATTACGTGATGTTTGTCTTATTTTAACCTTCTCCGAAATAAAATGAAAATTATCTGAAAAACATTTTTCCTATGCCTTAGATTTTTCTTTGTTAATTGAATCACTACAATAAGAAAAGTACATGTGAGTCAGCTGGAACCCCAGCGAGAGCCAATTTGTGGCAACCTACACTAACGGTTGAAAGTTTGCATCATCTTTGAGAATTAAATAAAGCATTGCTTAGAAAATGGCTGATTTTGCGAAAAATCGTCCTTTCTCTGAGTTGCATAAGTCTCGTCCATCAGTTTTCTAATGTCGGGGTCATCGTCACCGGCCCCTGTCTGAATAAGTTGCTTGTTTTTGTTTTTCTACGTTTCTTTGGTTTCGCCTCATTAGCGTTAGTGACCATGAGTGCCTTCGAATGTAATAAAATTTAGCAATAACTTCAGGAGAGCACACACAGTCCACTCATAATCCTGCAAAGTTCGAATCATGTGCAGGTCAAGAATTTATTTTAGATCCTTGTTTTGTAGATCCAAAAGTTTTCCATTCTACTCCTTCTCAGTCATTATATCAGCGTATTCATCCCAAGGAAAATAGAGTAGAGCTCTCATTTCGAAAACTGATATAGTTGTTGGAGGTAAAGCCATAAGGAAAACAGAAAAAGCAGAAAAGTTAATAATACAAGAACAAGGTGGTATACATCAATAAATGTAAAAAGAGAGTTGTGAAACTCTGAGTATTGAGAGCCACTGCTGGGATTTTTATTTCAGGATCGGCTCACTAAACTCGAGTTTCTCAGCTCTCGTCTTCGGGAGTTGTTTCGAGAGTACGCCTTCGTGGCTCCGGGAAGTTTTTTCTTCACTCTCTCTTCCTTCGGTACGCCTCCATGGTTCCGGGAAGTTCTTCTTCTTCTTCTCTCTCTCTCTCTCTCTTCCTTCGGTACTCCTCCGTGTCTCCGGGAAGTTCTTCTTTTTCTTCTCTCTCTCTCTCTTCCTTCGGTACTCCTCCGTGGCTCCGGGAAGTTCTTTTCTCTCTCTTCCTTCGGTACTCCTCCATGGCTCCGGGAAACTCTGTCTCTGTCTCACTTTCTCTCTCTTCAACTTAACCTCCTTTTACCTTTCTTGTTCTTTCTTCCAGCCCTCGGGCCGGAACGGTAACCCACCAACCATCGATCTCTCGTGTCCCCTCTGTGCGGCCCCAGATTCACACGGTCTGTCGTGGTCCCTCAGTGCGGCCCCTGACCTGTACGCAGGTTGACACCTAGACTGGCCAGTGTAGTACCCAGCCAGCACCACACATCGGCCTCGTCTTACCGTCATGCATAGACCAACCAGATGACGCCCGATCAGCGCCACAATAGCGCCTAATCAGCGCCCGAGCAGCGCCACATCAACCACGAGGAAACTGAGGGTCCCGCACAACACCATCTCTCAGACACCATTAACCACATCCTACTCACACCTGTGATTAAGTCGGATGTCACAACCCCACGGCTTACATCATATTGGTGCCCAACGTGGGGCACCCACCTTCCAACTCCGTCCAGCCGACGTCTCACCGGCCCCGCAATAGCTCCTGACCAGCGCCGCACCAGTACCTGGCCAGCGCCCCATCTGCGCCCGACCAGCCTTCCAACTCGAACTGTCAAGAATATTCATACTCCACACACATCTCACCCACACCTGTGATTAAGTCAGCCACCCAAAAAACCGGCTTACATCAACCTCGCGAAAATAAATAATCCCTTCCAGGTCCTCGATCGTACCGAGGATGACCAGGTTTCCTCAAAATTAAACAAACTCTTTCGAGTCCTCGACAATATCGAGGATTCCCGGGTTTCCCTAAAAAAAAACTAAACTCGCGAAAATTAAACAAACTCTTCCGGTTCTTCGGCCACTTCGAGGATTCCCGGGTTTCCCTAAAATACTAAAATCGCGAAAATAAATAATCTCTTGCAGGTCCTCCACCATATCGAGGATTCCCGCGTTTTCCTAAAGTACTAAACTCGCGAAAATTAAACAAACTCTTCCGGATCCTCGACCATATCGGGAATTCCCGGGTTTCTCTAGAATACTAAATTCGCGAAAATAAATAATCACTTCCGGGTCCTCGACCATATCGAGGATTCCCGGGTTTCCCTGGAAAACTAAACCCGCGAAAATAAATAATCTTTTCCGGGTCCTCGACCATATCGAGGATTCCCGGGTTTCCCTGAAAAACTAAACCCGCGAAAATAAATAATCTTTTCCGGGTCCTCGACCATATCGAGGATTCCCGTGTTTCCCTAAAATACTAAACTCGCGAAAATAAATAATCACTTCCGGGTCCTCGACCATATCGAGGATTGCCGGGTTTCCCTGAAAAACTAAACCCGCGAAAATGAATAATCTTTTCCGGGTCCTCGACCATATCGAGGATTCCCGGGTTTCCCTAAAATACTAAACTCGCGAAAATAAATGATCAATTGCGGGTCCTCGACCATATCGAGGATAACTGGGATTACTAAAAGCTGAACCCCCGAAAAATAAAAACAACTTCCGGATCGTCGATCATATCGAGGATAACCGGGTTTCCTAAAGGCTAAACTCGCGAAAATAAATAACCCTTCCGGGTCCTCGACCATAACGAGGATAACTGGGTTTTCTAAAAGCGAAACCCCCGAAAAATTATAACCCCTTCCGGGTCCTCGATCATACCGAGGATAACCGGGTTTTTCTGAAAAATAAATCACTTCTTTGGGGTCCTCGAACCCTATGGAACAGACCTATGGGGGTGATATTTCAAAAGTAATGTTTTATTCGTATTCTATGTGTAATTTTGATTAAAAATCTTGAGCTTCAACTCATGGATTCAAACAAAGTTCCGGGAGATATGCATAAAAATTCGGGAAAAAAAGTTTCCAATGTATTTTTAGACGACTCTATTAAATATAGGGGACGACTGGAAAATCCCGAAAAATGAAATTCCCGACACTTTGAAATTCCTGAATTCAAATATTCCTGAATAGTAAAATTTCTGTACAATAAAATGTACTTATAATTAAATTTCCGAATTGGAAAATTGCCGAATAACAAAAATCACAAACAATAAGATACCCGAACAATTTTGGGATGAATGAAAAATCCCGAAATATGAAATTCCCGGCACTGTAAAATTCCCGAATGGGGAAATTCGTGGTAATGAAACTCCCGAAATATAAGAATCCCGAACTGGAAAATTTCCATAAGGAATTTTATTATTCGAGAATTTTATTACTCTGGATTTCTCGAATTCCAAAATCTTATTTTTCAAGGATTTTATGATTTGGGAATCTTATTATTTGGACTATTCGAATTTAGGAGTTTCATTATTCGGGAACTTTTAAATTCGGTTATATTATAAAATGTCAGAAATTTTATTATTCTGGAATTTCCTAATTCCAAAATTGTATTTTCCAGGAATATTATGACTTGTAAATTTTAATAATCTGAAATATTCTAATTCAAGAGTTTTATTATCCGGAAATTTTTAAATTCGGTAATATTATAAATGGGCAGGAATTTTATTATTCTAGAATTTTCCAATTCAGGAATTTTATTATTATGGAATTTTCCAATTCAGGAGTGTTATTTTTCGGGAATTTTGGGAGCTGGTAATTGTATCATTCAAGAATTTTAAAATTCGGTAATATGATAAGTTGTACAGAATTTTATTATTCTGGAAAGTTCCAATTCAGGAATTTTACAATTCAGGAATTTTACAATTCAGGAATTTTACAATTCAGGAATTTTACAATTCAGGAATTTCATTATTTGGAAATTTCACGATTCGGGAATTTTATTATTCTAGAATTTTCCAATTACGGAATTCCATTATTCGGGAATTTCACGATTTGGAATTTGATTATTCGAGAATTTTTCAATTCGGGAATTTTATTGAATATTCGGCAAATTTGGTAAAATTCGGGAATTTTGTTTTCCAGGATTTTTTAGTTGCCCCAAATATAGATAACAGGATAAAACTTTTTATATTCATTGTAAAATGAAACCTTCTAAATCAGAAAAAGTAATTTTGTGAACTGAAACTTTTCTAGTTGCCATGCCGAATGACTTGTACATATTAGATTAGTTCAAACAACTATTTCCCTCAAATGGCGCAACCCATAAAAAAATTAATGAGTGAACCAGCGATAATTATCCTTGATCTGCTCACAAACACCGTTGCGGAAACAAAACAATGATATTGGAAAAATCTTTGGAATGAAGATTTGTCAGATAATTTTATATTGCTTCTAGCATGTAGGCTACACCCATCTAATATTTCCTCATTCTGATTAATTCCTTCGGTACATATAGCAGTGGATGTGATCCAGATTTCAGTTATTTTTCACGAAATTCGACAATAAACAATGAGGAAACTTCTTGGAACTCTGCTTCTCGCCTTCGCAGTTCTCATTACTTTTACTGGTAAGTTTGCCTAATATAATATGAATCTTAAAACATAGAGATAATTTTTTCATGGTGATTTTTTTTTTCTTTTTATATTCTTATCAAAATAAAAAGTCCACTTTCGTGGATTCCATGAAATTTCGACGTTCTGAGGCCCTCTGAATAAAGAAAAAAATAGTTTTCACGTCGGTGTCTCTCTGTCGTTGTCGTCTGTATATCGGATAACTTTTCAAAGACTACTCTGCTTGGATTGTGCTTTGGCAAACTTTTTAAGGGTATAAAAAGAAAAGACGAGTTCGTTAGCTAGCTATTTTGAATGGAGATTGAAAAAATTAAATCATTCATAAAATGAACATTTTAAGCCAAACAACGCACGATATTTTCGATATGATGCTCAGCTAGTGCTGATTTTTTGATGTGTTTTAGCCTGACTTTACTCTCATGTTCCTTTACACGTTGGCTCACCGCCCTCCCGGTTTCTCTAATATAGACTTTTCCACATGAACAATGGATTTTATATACGCCCGGATCACTGAGAGGTGCCTCTTTATCTTTAGAGTTGTTTAGAGGATTTCATATTTGCGTAGGTGGTTTGAATATCGTTTGGATGTTTGGATGGTTTGGATGTTTGTTTTGTTGAGAATGTAGGGTAGGGTGGTGGTCGTTTTCCTCTCTCTTTCTTCAGTAGAAAACGTGTGGATTTGTTCTTTTGAGTGTATTTTCTTATTGCTTCATCAATTTGTTTGTTTGTGTAATTGTTTTGTATTAGGATTTGTTTAACATTTTCTAGTTTCTTTTGTGAGTTATCTTTATCTGTTATGGAGATAGCTCTGTATACAAGGGAACCAACGTCAAGCTATCCGCATGGTAAGAAATTTTCGTCGAATTATTCTCTAATTCTAGTTTCACTATTTTCTGAATTTCCTTGAACCTTTTGGATATCATAGACTGAATGTAATTTCGCAAAGGGAATTTTGCATCCCTGTTCATATACGCGAAAAATTTTCAAGTCAATTCATCATCGAAGAAATTTATTGTGAGATATTTTCTAGCCGCCCATTCTCTTTTATAGAAGAAAAAATTTTTCGAAGTGTAGCTTGGAAGCCATGAAGCATCATAAAAATTTCGAGTCATCTCAGGTTGTCTCACAAATCACAGAAATCGGTTGGCGGATCACTTTCTCGGAAATGTAGCTCAGTGTAGCAGAGTGAGACAGTTGAAAATCTCGCATCATCGTGCATCTCTAGGGAGAATATACTGGAAGAGGCTGACACTTTCTTATTGCATATCTTTCATATTTTCGAAATCACAAATCTTCATTTTCTTTTTACAGAACTAAATGCTGTCAGAGAACATACTCGACAATTTGACTATCTTGAAGAACAGGTTCTTGTCTGGGATAATGAAGATGGACACCCGATCCACATGCGACTTGCTAGAGGAAATCGACATATATTGCCGGAATGGGAGAGGCATTATCACATTGAAACCTTCTTGCAATTTAAAGAAGACTTGTTTTTTGTGGTGACCACGGTAAAATATAGAAACTGGAAGAT
Source organism: Andricus quercusramuli (assembly GCA_932178445.1). Lineage (NCBI taxonomy): Eukaryota > Metazoa > Arthropoda > Insecta > Hymenoptera > Cynipidae > Andricus > Andricus quercusramuli. Next base: position 40,828 of record CAKNXH010061632.1, read on the forward strand.
AATTGCAAAGATTGAGAATGAACCAGCATATAATTCTGCAGGATGTAAGCATTTATGAAACTGGAAGAAGGGTCAAATTTTGGCTTAATCTGGACAGACTATAATGAGCGTTTTGCAGCCAAAAACAAATAGCGCCGTAGAGAAATATTTGAAAAGTTTCAGGGTTAAAATAATAGGCCTCAGACTCGTTAAATGGATTCAAAATAGTTCCAACAGTAGCATATCTTGAAAAAACAGTAGATGGACAGTGTAATGCGATTTTTCAAATATCACATCGAGGGATTAACTATTTTTGTTATCTGACATGCAATTCACATCTTTCATAAAATTTCGTGAAATCCATTCTAATGTTTCAAGATATATCCTAAAAGCTTTCAAATCTCAAAAATTTGTTCATCATCGATGCTGCCAGATGTCGCTGATGGTAACATATTAGTTTTTTT